>BMAW01015946.1:70533-201329 GCA_019974015.1 Nephila pilipes
AAAAAAAAAAAAAAAAAGATTTGGAAAAGCGTTGGAACGATTGTATCACCCTAAAAGGTGATTAACAAAAGGTGTTATGTTGATGAATAAAAAAAAAATTTGCAAAAAAAAATGTTGTTTTCAATGTTAGTCTCGGGAGTTATTGATTGATGTGTTATATTGTGATTCATTGACATAATTACACAATACTTAGCTAATGAAAGGAAGAAGATAAAATAATCAACACATTTGCTTTTTGAAACTTTTTTAACCTTTATTTTTGAAAAATTTATAAAAGTAGTTTGATTTATTTTTAATCCTTGTTTAGAAAATAAAAAAAAAAATCAATATTATCATTAATTACAAAAAAAAAAAAAAAAAAAAGACAGAGAATGTGGGGAAAAAAATAGAAACACTCATGACAACATCTTGCATCCAGAAAACATATTCAGAATACAACAGTCGGTAGTAATAATAATAATTTTTTTCAAAGCAACATTCAAAACTGGAAGAGAAAATATTGGTAACTGAAGCTATCAACACTTTCCTTACTACAAAACACCATCTTACACTCTATAACAACAACATCAAAAAAAAAAAAAAAAAAACGACGCACCAAGGATTTGCCCGATTGTAATGAAATTTCGTATGCAAAGACATTTGGACCGAACGTGCAAATGATTAAAATTGCGTGTCCAATGAATGAATAGCGGGAGATACAGCGCATCGGAACTACGCACTCAGCAGGTGTGTATAAGAAGCGATTCTCATTCTGATGGTCAAATTTTCTGTTAAATTGCGAGTTAGGATACCTTTCAGCGACTGAAAAAACTGCCTAACAGCAGGATTCGAGCTCATTACGAGCAAATGTCAGAGTTTGAAAGAAGTCGCATCATTGAATTGAAAGAGGCAGGTTGGGAAAATCGGAGAATCGCTTGTGATGTGGGTCGAAGAGAAGCGGCGATTAGAAGATGCTAGCAAGAATGGGTGGACAATGACAGATTTCAGCGTCACGAAGGCAGCGGTCAACCTAGGATCACAGCAAATTGTGAGGATAGAGTGATTGTCAGATCAGCTGTCACAGCGTCTGACTCATCGCTATCAACTATCAGACTTGCGAACCGCACACGAGTGTCCATCATTCACAGACGGCTGATAGAGCGAAATCTACCCTCGAACCGACCGTTACGCCCCCTACCATTTACGGTTGCATACTGTCGTGCCAGATTACAGTGGTGCTTGGCTCGATCAGGTGGGATTGATGCTGACTGCGTACGTATAATGTTTAGCGACCTATAATGTTTAGCCTTATTTTTTTTTAGCAAGACAATGCCAGACCACATACGGCACGTGTTGCTACAAACTGTCTTATAGCTTGTCAAACACTTCCTTGTCCAGCCAGATCTCTCTCCAATCGAGCATGTCTGGAATAGGATGGGAAGGCGACTGCATCTACCAGGGAATGTTGATGACCTAGCCCGACAATTGGAGCAAATTTGGCAAGAAATACCGCAGGAAACCATCAGGGAACTTTATCACTCTATGCCACGTCGTGTGGCAGCTTGCATCCAGGCAAGAGGTGGGTCAACACCTTATTGAGCTCGTTACTTTGTAACTCTGAAAGAAACCATTTGATTTTTCAGAAATTTTAATCATTTTTCTATTCTGTACATAATTTTCCTATCTGCCAATTTTTGTCTCCATCGGACAACTCTTTCTTGGTACGTCGTTTTTTTCTGTTATAGAATGTAGTTACATATCATGTGAGGGGGCCGCGGTAGCCTAGTGGTCAAGGTCGTGGATAGCGGCTGGCGGTTTTCGTTCAGTCGCGGGTTCGATCCTTGGCCACCAAAGACCCGCCGTGTAGCCGGGGCTGATGCACGTTAAATCTGTTCGGGGCCCAAAGTCCTCCCGTTGGCGTGGTGTGGATGTTAGGAGAGGGGGGTGCCAGCTCAGGTGTCGTCCTCGTCACTTGACCGTGGTTCAAAATTACGAGGTCCGTCGCCAATAGCCCTCGTGTTGCTTCTAGTGCGACGTTAATAAAAACTAAACTAAATACATATCATGTGATAGTTTATCAAAATTATATAAACACGAATTGCCAGATTCTGAAATTGCTTCAAATTTTTTTTTTTTTTTTTTGCTCATATCAAAACGAAGGCTATTGCCATCAATATTCTTGCACTTAACTCTTTTCAAATGACTTTGGAAGTGTTCCATTTATTGGAGTGCGTATTAAGGAATCAAATTTTCGCGCAGTAAAACTTTTTCAATTTTAATTCTCTATTTCGATAAAAATATCTGAGTACGTCGCATAAACTTGTATATTTGGTTTGTTTTTATTAATGTCACATTAGAAGCAACACGAGGGTTACTGGCGATGGACCTCGTAATTTTGAATCTCGGTCAAGTGACGAGGCCGAAACCTGAGCGGGCACCCCTTCTCCTTACTTCCACACCATGCCAACGGAAGAACTGCAGACCCCGACAGATTTAACGTACATCAACCCCGACTACACGGTGGGTCTTAAGTGGCATGAAGGCCCGAACCTACGACTTGATGGAAACTGCCAGCCGCAAATCCGCGACCATGACCACTAGGCTACCGCGGCCACATAGAATTCATATAATTTGCGAATAAAAAGCTGAAACTATACAACGAGTATTAACAACAGAAAAAAAAATTTTGAAAGAAAAATGCTTAGCATTCTGGGGGAGACATTTGCAACATCAACTTTGGCGGCGTAAATCGTAAAAGAAAAAACAACGTATTCTAGGATTTAAGCAATACATTGGGAAAAAGCATCAATATTGGTTGCTCGCTCATTAATTGAATAGTTGTATGCAACATGCCATAAGTGACCGTGGTAGCCTAATGGTCATGGTTGCGGATTTGTGACCATCGGTTTTCGTCGAGTCGGGGGTTCTAACCCGAGTGCCACTAAAGATTTGTCGTGAGGCTGATGCACGTAAATTTCTGTTATGGCTGAAAATCTTCCCAGAGTGTGGTGTAGAAGTTTGGAGAGGAAGGTGCCAGCTCTTATGTTTTCTTCGTCACTTAACCAAGATTCGAATTTACGAGATCCATCTCAGTAGCCCTCGGTTTCGGCATTAATTAAATTATAAAATCATTCAGTCAATCTAGTTTGAAAGGAGGTCAACTTTGAAATGCTCAAATTTCTCAGCTTTAGTTCGCATTCTTCAATATTTTCTTTTATTGCTTAGAATCGGATAGCCGCCTATTTATTAGAAACTCTAATAATAAATATTGTCTCTTGCTGCAATTCTTAATTCTACAAAGTCACTGCTTGTCCATTTTTGAGTGCAATGACATATTGTGTGCGTTTGTACACCTTTTCTTACATCGATACCATACCATTGAAAATACTGTACTGTATTCTGTTCTTTACTTCCAAATTCTTACTATTTCCCACTAAAATGTAAGGCGAAATACATTTCTATTATTAGCAGATTATAGCAACGTTTGGTGATATTTTCAGAATGAATGTTTTATTGATGTCGTACTTAAAAACAACACGAGGCCTACTGCGACATATCTCGCAACTTTGAGCCTCGATCAAGGGACAAGACTGATGTCTGTGATGGCACCTTCCTCTACAAATTTCGACACCAAACCAATGAGAGGATTCATAGTTTACATGCGTAAGTCTCGCTACACCACTACATATTACCGATATAGATAGATCTTTAGTAGTATCAGGATTCGAATCCACCACTCGTTGGAAACAACGCCGATTATGAGCTCGTGACTTTGACCATTCAGCTTTTTCTGCCTGGCGACGCTATCTACAACAACAACCAAATAGTAACGAGTGCCAATTCGGTGAATTATTTACTCAGATTGATATAGAAGCCTTGAAATTCTTAAAATTTAAAACAAACTTATTAAAAATGTGCTTTAATGCTCATATGAATTAAAAAACACGAATGAAAGGAAAGGTAGAGGAAAGAGGATAGGAAAGTGAATGAATTATATACAATGAGGATGAGATTTTTGAAGAGATTAAATTTTTTTTTTTTTACTAATCTTATCTTAAGATTATATCATTTCTTGTATCCTTTTTTTAATGCGACGCTATCTAATATGACGAAATTGGTCGACTAGAATTTACACAAATACCGAATATTTATAACAAGTTTTACTTCAAAAGTTATATTTTTGTGGTAATTATTTATTTTATAAATTAGATAGTAAGGGAACTTAAGATGCTAAATGATAAAAATAAATCCATCGTTTCAGAAGAAAGCTTTTTGTATTCAGGAAAATTCCTCCAGTGATTCGTTTAGAGTTAAATTCTTCAGTTTTGGTATTGAGGCAACTGTAGTGAACGTCACTTAAAAACCAGTTGATTTCGTCAGGGCCGAAGTCATCCAATGAGACTCAGAGGCTCTGAAGAAGGTACCTAAAAAGGAGAGAGACTGAACGAAAAAGAACGCTAGAAAAGTCTAGTGTATGAATCATGGCGCCTGTTTAGCGGTTAAATAAAATTTGATAGTTATCTCTAACCTGACTGTGTTCGTTTGTAATACGTTACAGTCTTAAGTGGAGGCTCCGACGAGATAAAAAATAATTACTCTATTAGTAATTAGAGTGGCTAGAGATGATCGATGCATTAAGATTGAAACCCGCTTAAAAAGTTAAGCCGACCGTTGGCTGAAGTGCGCCATCTTGTCAAGAACTCTGCGTTGTATATGCTATCCGTACATATGAAGTGATGGAATAGTACTTGCATTATGTACTAAAGAATCGTTCTGATTTTAGATTGAGATTTGCAAACCTGAAAAAGAAATTTTTTTTTTCAGGATCAACCAGATCTGTGTTATTTGCCGTCCTGACACTGTTGAAAATTAAAAGTGGTATCCTACCATTCGGGGGAAATAGAGGTGTTCTATAAAAGAAAAAGTGTCGTTCTGCACTAGTTGTAAGAAATGAATCAAGTACTGTAAAAATTGTGAGCTGACAAGTCCTCCAAGGATAATTCAGGTACGATTTCCTTCTCTGTCTGGCCAATTAATTACACCACATGTGAATATTTGTATTTTAAAAATATTATATTTTGGTGGACTTTTTTGTGTTATTTTAAAAACATATCCTATCCGTTGAAATTAAATGCTATTCTATGCTTTGTTCTAGAGCTTAAATTTGTTCTATAGTATATCATAAACTGAATTTCCCTCCTGAATGTTTTTTATAAACTTGTGTGAATTTTTTTTTATTAAGTTAGTATTGTATGATTATTTTTAATTGCATATCCTATGCTCTAGAGTTTAACGAATTCTGATAATTTAAATCACGTCCTGCGATACTGTCTGATTATTTCTAATTGTATATCCTATGTTTTAGAATTTAACTAATTCTGGTAATTTAAATCACGTCCTGTGATAGTGTGAGCTTCGTTTGAGTATATTTTTTTGTAATTTGGTTACATAATGATGCAATATTGTGTATTTTATATATTACACCACCTGTGTGTGCTGAGAACCATTAGCTATTGTGGATAGATTTAGATATAGAACCGATACATCGCATTTAACGAGAGAGAATTTTTTTTGTTTGATCTTGAACTGTCTGGTTTGAGTAGTAGACTATTTTGTTTTCCAATATTATTAATGTAATTGCAATTTTCATTCTGTTGTGAAAACTAGCTATTTTTTTTTTATGGCGGAAATATTTTCCAGTAATTAATCAAGTATTTTTATTTCTATAAATGGTGTGTTATGTGAGAAGTATTATTTTATCATTGGTGTTTGTTAGTCTTAAATAAACACAGTTTATTATTTTATCATTAAAGTATTGGTGTTTTGTTATTAATAATTAAGTATATACAAATAATAACTAGAAATTATATTAAGTAATTACCGATTTTGGATTATAATATTTTACCATTATTTTCTTAAGAAAAATTGTGAGTTAAATTGAATTGATTTTATTTGTGGGGTTTTATCAAAGTATTTGAGTGCAGAACCCATTTTACCTAAACATGGCTTATTTAGGAAAAGGTCGAATAGCAGAGTTAAGATATATAGCAGAAAAATTAGGTGAAACAGTAATTGACGATTTAAAAACTATACACAACTTAAAATTTTATTATAAATAGCACCAATTACGAAGAAGAATTTTTACGAAAAATGTTAAACGCAAGAATATAGGAAAGAATGAAACCTGGCGCATCGCGTGTATGCGAGAACTATAATACAATTCAAGGACATAGTTCAAACTCCTTTGAATTACGAAAACTTCCTAAATGTAATGCTAAGGAAGTTGATAAAATTGAAATTGCAGAAAATATATCTGAAGATATGGAAACCTTTTACCTTCATTTAGAGAAGACAAGAATACAATAAATTTAATTAAAATTAATGCCAATGAGTTCATAGAAGTACAGCAAAAAAGTGAAGAATTAGCTCCCTTGATTCAGAAGGTAGAAAAAGGCAAGAAAAACGAAGATTCTATTCTGTTACATCAATAAGAAAAATTGCGGAATGAAACCTGTACTCTAAATGAAGAAAAAGACAAAAGGCAGATTGAAAAACAAGAGGTAGAGCAAAAGACAAAACTGTTGAAGATTGGACTAGAAAGATTATTGGGAAAAGAAAAGGATGTTACAGGAGAAAATAGTTCCATTGGAGAAAGTGAAGAATTAGTATTGAAAGTGCAAATTAAGTCCAGAGAAGATTTACCGAATCGACTAGAAAAACTGGGAAAAGAAACATATGTTTTAAATGAATTAAGGAAGAAAGCAGAGGGAGCGTTCTTAAAAAGTAGCCCCATACTGAAACCAATGCAGTTGGAAAAAGATAAAGTTCTGGGACAGATAGTTAGGTGGTCAGAACGAGTAAATAGAAGTTTTCCACCCAGGAAGGAAGAAAATATACATTTTAAAGCGAAAAGAATGATTCTACTGCAAGGGAAAAAACGACATGAAAGATATCAGATAATTTTCCAAAAGAAAGAAGATACAATTACCACAAAAAGACGAGGGCTTCCACCCGAAGGAAGGAAAAATTGTAAGGTGGACAGAAAAAAAAGTAATTGAACTCACGGTGGGAGAGTACCCCTTTACAAAGACGGGAAAATTCTATTACAACCACAAAAGACGGCTGCAACCCACCCCATTGACTCAGGGGGGGGGGAATGGATTTTTTTTTAAATTCTGTCAATTATAAAATATGTTTTGAATTTGGAAAATGTATTGTATTTGGAACTTTTATATATATGAGAGAATGGATTTTTTTTGAATTACGATCAATTACAAAATATATAATTGTATTTGGAAAATGTATTTGGAACTTTTTTTATTAGATAATGTATTTTTTTTAAGGACGAACATTTATAAAATATATAATTGTATTTAGAACTTTTTTTTTACGAGAGAGTGTATTTTTTAAATACGATCAGTTACAAAATATATACTTGTATTTGGAACTTTTTTATATGAGAGAATGTACTTTTTTGTAAATACGATGAATTACAAAATATACAACTTTATTTGGAACTTTTTTTTATTAGTGAGTGAATTTTTTTAAACTCTATCAATTTTTAAGTACTATCAATATAAAAAATATATTATAATTTTTTTATGTAGCAGGGTTCGAAACAGATACAAATAAGGAGGCGGCTTTGCTCTTGGAGAGAGTTTTCCCTTAGATTGCACACATAATCTTGGTTACTCTAACGGCTCAAATAGCACTTTTTAGTGCTCACCGCATATTTTTCCTACTACTTTTTCTCTCTGACTTAACTGTTTACCTACCATGGACTTGAATTTTGACCATCAATATAACTCGGAACCTAATGAAGATACCTCATCGAACTTCTCTTCCATATCATCCAGATCTGAAGATGAAAAAACTCCATGCCAAAAACGACAAGGAATTGAAAAAGACATTGCCTCTTACTCCACCAGAAAAGAAGCACAATCATCTTACCTGGTCCAACTTAAATTTCGTGGCACAGATTCAAATTGTGACATTGGGCTATTCGCGGTTTCTCTTCACTAACCTTGGGGACTGTTGACGCATGTGCGTGCCTCCTACCGGTCAACTGTTAAAACTAAGCAGAAGCTTAACGACTTTCAGCAATAACGGACGTGGGTAGCTACTGTCGCACTGACACCCACAATAACTGTAACGGAAGCTGAACGACTTTCAGCAATAACGGACGTGGGTAAATACTGTCACGTTGACACCCACAATAACTGTGCTTATGATTGAACTATTAATTTTTATTGTTAAGTTTCAATAAAAAAATTGTCCAAAAAGGACTGGTCCGTCGTTATACTAATTTCACCAAAGAACAGGGACTTTCAATTGAGATTGATTGCTTTCACTAAACAACCTTTGCCCAACCAAAAATGAAACGTGATGAAGAACATTAATATGTAAAGCAGTTAGGAATGAAGTGAAGCGGTTAAATTGAGAATTATATAAACTCCATCTGAAGGAGTAGAGAGTATCTGAAGGAGGATCAGAGAGGCGTTGTAGTGAGAGGAGGTGATGTCTAAGTGCTATATAAGAGGAAGGTGGAAGTATAGACTAGTAGTGAGGCTCCGAGTATAGATTACTCGGATAAAGATTCGATATAGTATTCTCTGCAGTTGTTCCAGATTCGGAGTTGCAGTTGATAAAAGATATTGGTAAGAGGCTGTTAGATTATTATTGGTGGGTTGAATTAAAGTGATAGAAACTTAACCTGGAGAGCATAATTATTGATGTCATAGTAAATATATACTAATAAATTGTGAAAGTTGTTTTGGTGGTTCTGTAATTATTGGTGTCGTAGTATTTAATATTTGAAATTAGTGATGGCACAAGATAACACCCGGAACGATCGGGTGTTACAAAATGATTCACTTTTAATCAAAACGCAGAAAAATATCGAAAGATACGAAAACAAGATTCAACGACTGGAAAGTGAGTATGCTACTTTAGCGCCTTGCGCGACTGCTGGCTGCCCCATCCATTCCACCCCAAATATCCTCCCTATGAAACGTAAAGATAATCAAGGTTTCATCACCCCCCCTAAAAATAAAACATGTAAAAAACCTACACTGACCTCTTCGTCTAATTTAATTTTACCTACTCAAAATCAATTCCAACAACTATCGGACGATGTTACACCCCCAGATAACAATGAAGATCAAGATTCAGATTCAACTCCCAAAATTGTAAAAGCAAAAAATTTACCTCTCCCAATTATGCTTAAAGTAATCAAAAATTACAGACAACACCTTAAAGAAATTAGTCATGAATTACCTAAACTAAGAACTCGTCTTTCCGGAGAGTACATTAAATTATATACCGATACGCTAGATGACTATAGAAAACTTTCACACCTATTATCCACTAAGACTTATGAATATTACGTCATTCAACCAAAAATTTTGCGTCAATTGAAAATTATTTTTAAAGGTTTACCACGAGACACTGAAATCCATGATATCCAGGAAGAACTAATTGAACTTGGATTCGACCCAATCAGGATAAATCAACTTACAAACAGGCGTACAAAAATTCCCCTTCCAATATTCTTAATAACACTACCTAGAAACGAAACCAGTAAGAAAATCTATGAAGTTAACCGCATATGCTATATGTCTATTACAGTTGACGAATACCGAAGTAACAAAGTCACCCAATGCTTCAACTGTAATCTTTTTCATCACAGTTCAGATAATTGCCATATGATCCACAGATGCTTAAAATGCTCAGGCGCCCACGCAACCAGAGACTTTAACATCGAAGGAAAAATTAAAGAAATAAAATGTATTAACTGCAACGAAATTGGACAC
This sequence comes from Nephila pilipes, assembly GCA_019974015.1. NCBI lineage: Eukaryota > Metazoa > Arthropoda > Arachnida > Araneae > Nephilidae > Nephila > Nephila pilipes. The sequence goes on from BMAW01015946.1 coordinate 80,325, forward strand.
TCCGCCTCATACGGAGGATGCAAACTCTATCCCAAACCTCCAAAAGGATCAATTACTAAAAGCAACGCACCCAAAACAAATACTGTTCGTGAAGACTACACTTTTGCAAATGCTTTAAAATCAAACCAACAGATGGCGCCCCAAACGGATGAAAACCCAGATTCATCAAAAAATTCAAGGAAAATCCCACAACATAATGCAAAAAGCCATCAGAAAAATCCTTTCAACAACATTTTTGAAGCCATCGAACAACTCAAAGCTCTTGCCGAAATCTTCTCAATCATTCCAGGACTGCTTATAAATCTCCATAAAATTCAAAATGCAAAAGGACAAGCAAATAAAAAATTCGCCATCTTAGAAGCACTTATGGATATCTCTGAAGAATAATTTTACTACCACCTTAACCTAAGAGAATGCCCTTCCCACCTCCTACATAGCTACTTAACCTCCAACGGGAGCAGCCAATCGCAGTCGTTTCTCTTCACCCATCGTAAGATCAACTTTTTCCCTCGTGGAACTTCAAATTTTTCAAGTACATACTCATTAACTGCTCAACAGATGGCTTCATTTCTCAAGAACTTTTCATCTCTACTCTCCAAAATTTTACCCTCTCCTCCGCAAGAAATTCCTCTCCCCAAAGTAAATTTCCATTTCATCCAAAGGACTAAATAAATACCAGATTTGGGCTTGTGGAGCGCTCCGCGCTCCTGGCGCCCATGAAATTTCAACGTCAACATACAAATAATTCAATTTTTAAAATACAGTTATTATAAAAGGTATAATTGTATAAAACTTTTTTATGTAGCGAAGGAAAGCCTAATTACTCAGCTTTTCTAAGAATCTTTCCTACGTCATCGTGTGTGACGTAACACAATTGGACGACTACCACATTGGAATGTTAATTGCTCTGTTTGGCGATCTTGGCATGTTTCGAAAAAAAACCTTCAACCCCTTTAAGTGAAGATTCCCCTTGTTATTTCCTGTGCTTTTTATTTGAAACCATTCTTCGACATATTGAAAACTCTTTTGGTGAAAATTCTGCACTTTGTAAAATTTTCCATTTTGCCCGGATTTGATTTCTCTAAGTTTGACAATTTTCTTCTTATCATTAAATGAATAAATTTTTCTTCATATCGTTATTTATATTGAAGGATAAAATCGTTCAAATAAGAATAACTTCTGTAGCTGAAATGTATTCACATTTAATCTTTTGAATCGTTTTGTGGAAAATAGATGCCTGATTATGTACAGTATACATTTATAGAGGACACTTTTCGAGGAAGGACAGAACGTATAAAAGTAAGTATTATCTTCCGTAAAGAAGTATGATTGGTTACTTTAGTATGCACCACAGCGCCTCCATAGCAAACTTCTTCGAATTAGTCTTTGACTGGCAACAGTTAAATTGAAGCTTTGTTAAATTTAGGATGTTTCGGAAAATATGAATCAGGAATAAGAGGATACAACATTGTGTTGGATATTTTCCTATGAATTTTAAAGTAAGTATAGTTTCACCTCTAACAAATCATTAATCGAAATGCAGTATATCAAAAAAATTAATCAGCATATAGTTCAAAAATCATTTGAAATTTCGTAATGTTTGAATATATTGAGCATGTTTACATGTCTGTTCTTTACAATATAAACCGAACCAAATGTATTGTACTCTGTGTAAAGCGTTTGCAAATTTTGAGTTTAAAATTTCGTCTGAAAGGAATGCGTCTGTGACAGACCGGCATTTAGCTTCACGGTGCAATTTACTTTCGGTTTTTGATGAGTGTCGGAACTTCTGATTTAGTGCTTAAAACTGCACGTTCTGTACAGAAATCTTTATAGAGATATGATATTTGCTAAGAAATGTTTGAATTGTGAACCTCGTTTTCTTTTTATGAAATAATAGTTGCGATGGATGTTATTGTTGAAACTTATATGGACTGTCTCTAGACTAAATGAAACATTGAACTATTCCGAAAACGGAAATGTAAAGATAGAAAATTGTTTCTTCAAGAAAGTTTTTTCTCTCTTCATTCTTTTTCAAACTGCGTTTTAATGTGTTTCAATATTTGTATGCTTTTGTTTTAAACTTTATACTATCATGTAATAAATCTTGATACTTTGGAAGAAATAAAAATTTCTTCTTAAAAATTTTCAAGTTTAAATTTCAGATTTTTAACATTAAGTAGACAATTCATTTAAGTATAATAGAAAAACTAAAATTAAATAAGTTATTTGCTCAACATTAATATATAGGTTATTTAGGATGAATTTTAAAATTATTTTTTTAGTGAATCTTTTGTATTATAAGTTTATTTTGCTGCTGACATCTCTTTGGATCAAAAGTTAACATGTTTGTCTAGTGTATGTTTGCTGATTTTTACAGTGATACTTGCATTGTCTCATTTTTATACTTGTTAAAATATTTTTAAACTTGAAAAAGAAGCATTTCTTATTCGCGAAATTCTACACCTTATTGAGCTGAATGTGTCGTTTAATAATACAATATGCCTTTTTGTAACTTTTATGGGTTAAGTCCTATTTTAGCGTATTGCTCGGCGCTATTTTTAAAATTAGGCCAAGATGGCGCCGAACGCGCTATTTTCAAACTCAAAGTCGTTTCAACAGGAAACAAGATGGCGTTCTGTCAGATTCAAGATAAAACGTGAAAAAGTTGCGTTTTGAAGAAAATGTGTAAATAGCTGAAAAACACTTGAAAAAAATATAAAAGAACATGCACGATTTCAAAACTTTAAGACATTTCAACAGAAAACAGGATGATGTGTGAATGACAATTTCCTAAGAATTGTAATCAAACAAAAAGACGTATAAAAATGAATTCAACAAAAAACATTGAAAACTTCATAAAAAAAATAACAAATCACTGACTTTTAATGGTGATGATCACGAAACTTTTTTTGGAAAAGTAACGATGAAACTAATTTTCCATTTGTGTTGCCTGATTTTGTAATGGACGTTTGATTGCGGACCATATTTACTGTAGAAGTTGTGAAACTCGTTGTTTTCAAACCAGAAATAGTTTCTCTAATCTTTTTGTGCTGACTTTCCCAATCTTTCGGTTATGTAACAATGAAATCTGTTTTTGAACAGAAATCGAAATTTTGTAATGCATACTTGACTATTGACCCTGTTTTCAAAAAAAAAAAAAAAAAAAGTCAGTCTTGTGTCTGGTGAAGGGTACAGTCCGGCATGAAAAGGCTAATACGACGATAACAACAATCAAATGGTTTGGGAGCACCAGTCATCACCACACTTTGCTGAATCTGATTTTTTATATACATACATGAAATTTATTAAAAAGTTAACCAAGCATATTAAAATGTGTATTAAGCAAATATGATTTGTCAGGCCAAGACGAGAAATGGAATTGTTTGCATAGTAGGGTTACCAAAATAATAACTTTACAAATTTTGACTTTTTAAGACTTTTGGTAGGATTATCAACTTGGCAATTTATTCTCTAATCAAAAATTTTTCCGTTGCCAAGAAGTGTGCTAAACTCAGATCCACCCTTTTTATGTCCAGCAATTTCTCAAACTGATAAATATTTTTGAAGTCCAGCTATTTTTTAAATTCTAAATAATTCTCTTCTTGTTAATTGATTCTTAAATTTCCTTTGTTTTAAAATTTTATAAGTGTGGGAAGTTACAAATTCTATTTTAGAGAACTTTAGATTTCTTCTGTCCATAGATAAAAGTTTGGTTGTCATATCTTTTTAAATTAGCTGTGATTTGTAAATAAATTTTCCATGCTTTAGAACATATAAAGGTTTCTAATAGCATAGTACTATGTTTCATATATTTTTGAAGATAAAAGATTGAATTAAATTGAAGGTGAATGTTTATATCCTTAATAAAATTTTAACTATTATGATAAGTGTATGTTATATTCTAAGAAGTTATAAGAAGAGAGAAGCTGACTAATATAATTATGAAAATTATATCAAGGGAAAAAAACGAGTTCAAATTATTACACAGAAGTATTTTAGTATTACTTATAAATTTTTTTTCATTTATATAAGAAATAAATATAAATTGATATTTAATATAGTATTTATAAATCAAGTTTTGAAGCTTAAAATTGAACTTTTTGTATCTTAATATGGTAAAAGATTTCTATCTTTCAAATGTTTCATTTTAAACTGAATTGATAATTACTTCTTACATTTGATTAGTATGTTGTGAAAAAAGGACATGTTTCATTTTTTAATTGGTTTGTTTTAAGTCATTGCATTTTTATTAGCTTTTAATTAACTTCTAATGTTTACATACATATATGTCTTTCAAGTTCAAAATTTGTACTCAAATTTTAACCCACTTCCTATTATCTAATCAAGCTCAAATTTTTCATGCACATATAACTCCAATGGCCAATTCTATGTTATGCTTCAGCAATGATGAGCTTAGGGGGCACTTGAGGTTTGGGTCTTACAACATCCAATTGAGTGGAAATTGTACATACGTATGTAGCTCGCATATTTGCTTATTAGACTTAAATTTCCAGATTTAAAGAATTATATATATATATAAATCAAGTTTTTGTATAAAAATGGATTAAAAGATGTATTTATAAATGGAAAATATATAATTTATATAAGTGAGTTACAAATACTTTTTAATCTCATAATTAGCTGTAGTATTTAATTTCTGTAACTATCTAGTTATTTTAGTTAAGTGTCTCAAGCTTTTATAAATTATGTTTTATATTTTAATAGTTTTTTTTATACCTTTTTGCTAAATAAAAGCAAATGTTTCTTACTTTATTTATCCATTTTGTTTGAATGATATATAATACAGGTTAAAAAGGTCAGCTTTTTATGGTAAAGAGAAGTTTCTTTCAAAAAAGTATATTTGGATTAAAGAAGCATTTCATTTGAGTAATGCCATTTTGTACTTTTCTGTTAAACCAACCATATATTTGATATCAAATTGGTACAATTTAGCTGATTTTTTGCCTTGCCTGTTGACAAAAACTTGCAGAAAAATGTCCAGTATTGGGATTTATCTCCATAATATACATTTTTTGTATCCATTGATTTCAATGTAAAGATGAGATAGCAAGAAGAATTAAAATAATTATTGCTGGGAATGAAAAGTAATTGCATCAGTTATTAAGTGGACTTTTAATAGGAAAAATACCAATTTTATTTGCATATGAATAAAAAATAAATTGGTTATTTTTAACATCCAAGTCACTTGCATTGTTGAGATAGACACATAGATAATTATTAATTTCAAGTGGGAAGAAAAGGTATATTATGTAGATTCAAAGACCTGGCAGGTAAAAGTGTTATGAAATTCATATTGGATCAACTTTACGTAATATGTTACGATGATGATTATGTGCCTTTATTATGATTTGATCTGGTTTTCAAGACAACCTATCCTGTTGCCTTTCTATGTTATTTCCTTGCACCTTATGCCCTTAGGGACTTACTTTCTTTGGATAAGTGCAGGCATCAAACTTAAACGAGGCACCTTAGTGATTCCCCCTTTCTTTCTCATGGTGTTTACTGTCCGTGGTAAACATGTGTGACATGCACCTTTGATTCCTTAGCAATCTTTTATTTTCACCCTTGTCATAAAATTTCTTATTTCCTTTTCTTCATCTTGATCAGTTGCACCTTGTTTGGTGCAACATATCCATATCTTGCTCTTGTGCCTTTAAACTTCACTGTTACTCCCTCCTTGTGTACCTTCATGTTTATTGATTTTGAAAAATGTAGTCTATTCATGTAACAATTGTTATATTTGTTTCTTATGGAATAAATATGCCTATAAATAAAAAAATTGAACCTACTTAAATGGAAACTGTATATGTCAATGCTGAAAGATATCTTTAAAAACTCTTAAGGGTTTTATGAAGTGAAAATTAATCTGAATTAAAATTTAAACAAGTATTTATGATAATTGAAAGTATTTGCTTTCAAAATTTTTCATGCATAATATCTATTTTGTGTTTTTAAAAATTCATTTTCTTTAAGCTCTCTGATGTGCAGTTGTATTTCTTATAATCCTCATTCTCATTAAATTAAGTAAAAACATTTAATTTTTCATTTTGTACGTTCAATTATAAAAATGAATGAATATTATGGTAATATTTAGCACTATTGTGGTTATCAGTTATTAGGTTACTGCTGAATACATTTAGTTTTTTCACTTTTTTTTTAAAATTGAGCTTTTATGGTTTTTTTACATGTCTAGAACTTCCTATGATATAATTCTTTATTTTCCTCATAACTACAGTTCACTTATATGACCAATAATTTATATGCCATGATGGGTAAAAGGAAAGTATTGAGTGTCCCTTTGGCAATTGGCGATTTTTAGGTGTAATAGAAATTTTAATCTGGCAAATTAGTTTTTAGTAATCTTAATATCTCTTTTGGGAAATTTCTACATATGTAACAAGCTTTCTTTCTTGAATGCTATTTGTTAAAAGTGGCTGACAATTTTTGAAAAAACAGTAGACATGTTAAAAATACGTTGGCTCTTTTTGCTTTTTAACCTTTTTTTCTTTCAAATAATTGTTCCCTTTAATAGCTGAATGCCTTGTACTGTTCCTTTCATTTTTCTGTTAAGTATGTTTGAAAAGTATGATTGGGAGTAAAGGGGTAAAATTCATGTTTTACAGTGGTGCATTGGATGAAGATTCAATTTCAAAAAGTTTGAATGCTTGGTTTGTTATGAAATGAATGAATTTTTCATCCTTCATAAAACTATTCTTGAAAAAGTTTTTTTTTTTTTTTTTTTTTTTTTTGTATAAATTTTGTTATATAATCGTGAGACTCCCATTGTTAAGTTCCCCTGATCTGCATTTAGAGTGACTTCACTACTCCTCCCTTACCACTGTAAGTTCATTTACTCTCTGGTCATGTACAGTGATGCAAGTTCATTCATTCTTTGCCCCTGCAAGCTAGTACGCCCCCAGAACACAGCTTTGTTTTTAGATGTCTACAAGGCAGAGAAGCAAATAAGATTTAAAGAGGAGTACTGTTATGGAAATCATGCTAATTTTGTGAAACTTATAGGTAATATTGCTCCATCTCTAAATATATAAAATGTGTTTTACATTTTTATTTTCCCTTTTTTAAGAAATTAAAAGTGGAAAAAACCCAATATCAGGGCTTCACAGTTTTTGCATAATCAATTGATACTCAACAAAACAGGACAATAACATATGTTGCATAAATTTAATTTATATTTTCAATATAAATATTATTAATTTTATTCCTTGTATTATATTGTAATAAATTAAACTATAATGTATTGTAATTGTTTATGATAGTTATAAGAATAATTAATATTAATATATCTACTATGAATAAAAGTATTTATAGTTGTAATTATTAGAATATGTAATTATAATTATAGTTAATAATATAAATTATAATTTTTATCTGATTAAATATTGTTATTTGCTCCACAACATTATAATCTTTAAATTCTCATTTAAATATGGTGTTATCATTTAATATTCGTGCTCATTTAGATATGGTATCAAGGTGACCTGTATTCTTATTTGCTATGTTTTTCACCGAATTGTTAAGGGGTACCCACACTTGACCATCATAAATTTTTTATTGAACAATTCTAAATGTAAATCAGGTCTAATAATATATGTAGGGTGTACACTGTTTGTAGTTTTGGATTGTGAATTTTTTTTGTTGCTATTTTGATAGTTACAGTAATGTAACAACTTTTTATGCACACATTTTTTTTTTTTTTTTGCAAATTGAAAGCCATGATGTTTAATGTGGGGGTGGCCAACCTTTTAGATACCATGGGCCATATAACTAGAGCTCTGTTTATATAGCCTTATGTTCATGGTTAGGGGTTGGTAAAGAGAGATAAAAGAATATAATCTGCCTTTCTTAGTTTAGGAAAAATAATATCTAATCCCGTCATTAAATGAACTAATTCATACCAATTTAATGAAACACCAATCTACAATTGTCGGGAATGATCTCTTGAATGAGAAGGTGATAGCTTCATGATAATGCTATAGCTTCCTGGAGTCTTATTTGGAGAAAATTGTGGACTCTCAAAAACTCTGCTCCTTAACATGACATCAAGATAACTCACTCAGAACTGACCGAGCTGTTATCATCCAGTGAATTACATTTGGCACAAGTGCCATTGTTTGGTCATATCTGGTTTAATTGAATGATTTTAATATGCATTGATCAAATGTTGCTAATGATACACAAATAACATTTTCCTTTATTAAAATTAGTTTGCATTTTTTTCCCCCTGAAAGGGAATTTAAAGCTTTATTTTAAGCTGGTATTTGACTAATGATAGAAAAAGGTACTTTGTAGATTAACTTCTTTTAGTTATGGGCACTTTCAAGAAAAAAATATCCAAAGGATGGTACTTTTTACTGCATTGTTTTTCTTTTTTCTTCTTCAATGATTGGCAATTCTGAGTGTCATCTGACAATAGGACCAGATAGAGTGTTGGTCACCCATTGGGCTGAGGGGATGTTTGAGGTTTGAGAAATCCATAATAACCAATGATTCTTCCTTTTTTGGGAAAGTTCTTTCTGAAAGTCAAATTGTGATTCAGTCCAGTTTTAGTTCAAGAAATTTTCAGAAATGTGTTCTAAAAATAAAATTAATTTTCTTTGTACTATTTCCTTGTATCAACCTTTGTACCATAATTAGAGTTCCATTAAATGATGCAATTATCAAGTTACATTATATACCATGACATAATTTAATATGTAGACATTAAGAATTATCTTTTTATATTCATAAAAATATTTTACTGACTATTTCAAATGTGTATAATTAAAACAGAGGAATAAATTAGTAAAAGCCTTTGAACAACAAAGAAAATATTATTTTCAACAAAATTATATTTAGTATTTCCTACTAATAAAAATATATAATATGTGTTGAAGATGTCTTATCCACCAAACCAAAATATAGGGAGAGCAGTTAATTTAAATACACATTTATTTAAGGACTCCACGTGCCAATCACACATAAACAAATATTTATATTATTTACAACTACACAAGGCTTCCAAATAGCCCATATTACAATTTAACCCGCTTTTGCGGTCTGGAGAAATAACCCACCTTAAGCAGTCAAGATAAATAACCCGCCTTACGTGGTCAAGATTCAAGAGCATTCTGTAAAATATTATCCATGAACCTGTGCGCCTCACTTACACGAGACAAGGCGCCTCCTGGCGGGATCCAAGTAATTTATTTCCAACAATATGAATTAATAACAAATAAATTAAAAGAAGAGAAAAATAAGTCTTTTATTGCTTTGATTTTTATTGCATTTAATAATTTCTGTATATAAAAACTATGATATGCAATTAAAAGACATTTTATTCATAAATATTTATCGATGTAACTGTAAGAGAAATTTTAAAATATTTCTGCAGTATTTTGTTTGCAATATTTCAGAGCATTGATTGAAACTTTACTTTGAACATATTATAAAACTCTACATTAACAAAAGAAAGACTTATTTCATTTTAGTTAAAGATCAAATATTCGAAAATATGTTTAAATGTATGCCACAAGATCAAATATTTCAATTTCTTAATCTTAAGCAAACTCGTTAAATATTTGCAAAATGTTATAAATTTATTATATATATCAAATTCATACATCTAATCAAAAACATAAATGGTGATATAAAGGTTGAAGCTCTTAAGAAATAAATTGTAATCTTTTCGAAAATTTTAATATTCTTTATAATAAAGAAGATAAATTAAAGGAGGGTGGGGTGGGGGGAATTAAGCTTATATCTGACAGATTTTCTTTAAAATTCTGATTTTCTTGAATGATATATTTCAATATTGTTTAGTACTCTGAAACTCAAAATAAATATCTGTGAAGCGACATGTACATTATATTATAATGAAGAACAAATGTACGTTAAATATCAGTAAGTTTAAAACTCTTTTTAAGAATGTCAATAAATATTATTAAAAAAAAAATCAGCTACACATTTTGAAAGTTATATTACTAATCTATTAGAAAATGTGTTTTTCTTATATCATTAATATAGATGTATACTACTCTTATGAAAATTCTTGCATTTTCTTCATTACAATGAATTAAATAATAGTGAATATATATATACATATATACTGTATATATATACATACACACACATATCGTATATACATATATATATATATATATATTAGGCAGACTGAAAATGAATCAAATTTTCTTCGATGAGCTCATTTGCAGTTTGTGTCGAGACACGGTTCTGCAAACACAGAAGTTTTGTTATTACGTTCAAGTTTGGTCGTAAATTTTTTTTCAGTCCAAAAAATTTTATTCTACCAAGCAGAAAAGATGTCAAGGTCAAATATAGGAGAAGCATACTTATGTCATTGTATGCTATTTTTGTTTGATCAAGGAATGAAGGCAAATGAAGCAGTGAAAAAATTACTGATACTTATGGGAATGTTCTGAAATAAACAAGTCACAGATGGTTTAAAAATGGAAATTGGAGTCTCAAAGAAGCTGCACAAAAAGGACGATCTGAAATCATACACTATCAATTTCTTGAATTTTCTCACACCATTACAGCAACAGTGTATTGTGAACAACTCAAGCAAATGAACGAGTACGTAAATAAACAATCTGTTTTGGTCAATAACAAAAAAAAAAAAAGGATCCTTCAACAAGATAACACGAGGCCTCATGCTGTAAAAATAACACAGGAAAAAATAAGGAAGCATGGATTGGAATTTTTACCTCTTCCACCTGATTCACCAGACCTTGTACCATTGGAATCATTAGAGCATACATTAAGAGGTAAAAAATTTAACAATGTTGGAGAAGTGAAAATGCTCTTGGAAAAGTGTTTCAATAAAAAATGGGAGGAATTTTTTAAAAAGGGGATCAAACAACTGCCTTTATGCTGACAAACAGTGTGAGAAAATTATAGAAATTATTTTGCTGATAAGTATTTAAGATTTCTTTAAGAAAGAAATGGTTTAAAAAATGTTTAATAAATAAATGTTTAGTTAAAAAAATTTTGTGTGTATGATTTACCCCTAATATGTATATATATATTCTCTATATAAAGTTATTCATGATAGACATTTTTTGTTTTTCATGTATAAATTCAATAACATTTGCATGGTTTGGGTGTGTTAGATTGCAAAATATTGCTTGAATTCCAAGATTAATACTCGGATTTTTGAGTGATAGAGAAAATGGGGGGGGGGGGGATAGTAGTGAATATCAATTCAGTTCTTAGGATAACATTTCTTGTCATGAAGTATTATAATGCTGAAGATTCCCAGTGGGAAACCTTCAGCTACCAAGGCACAGAATGGAAATCTCCCTATGGCCTAAATGGAAATCTCCCTAATTGGAATGATCTCCATACAAAATGTCAACACAAATGTATAGTTAACATTTATTTAAAGTTAAAATGATTTGTGTGGAAAACAATAAATATAAGACTTAAGAAAAAGAAACCTGCATCTGGCAGACAAACAAATATTTAAAAAGCTTATAAATCTGTCATTTCTGGTGTCTTAAAAATGTTTTTAGCTTATCAGTTAAAAAAAAAAAAAAATTAAAACTGTTTTTGTGAGCTTTGACTTCTGAATTTTTTTTATAGTTTCACCAAAATTAATGTTTTCGGCTACTGCATTTTTTAATGCAAAGGATTGCCAAACCATTTACTTGACTCCATTGTTGGTCAAATATAGCTTTTAATCAATTTTGAAAAGTTTCTCTCTCACAAAAAGCAACTGACACAGAAAAATCTCAAACTTTTAATCATAAATGTGACTTAATTATGCAAATATTCTAGAATTTGAAATCCCTTTTTGATATTCCTGCATATTGTTTCATATATTTTCAAACTTATGTTTGTTGGAGGCCCTCTTTCTTGATCAGAGGCTTGAGGCCCCCTCCTTGGTACACCTCTTCATAATGCAGCAGTTTTTCCTAATGTGTACCTCAGGAAAGAAAAGTCATCCAATCTCAAAGCAAACATTCTTAATTTACTTAGCAACAAAATTTTATTTATTGGGTATAAGGTCAACACGAACGATGAAAGGAATTGCCTACACATTTCTAACGTCAATAAGCCATATGGAAATTAAAGAATGACTACTGCATTTGTGAAAGAATAGTACTCCTGGAAACAATTTTCTTGTTTCTGTTTAATCTTTTTTAAGGTTTTCTCTACAAGATTGTGCACACCAGTGTTCGAAAACTAGCCCTTAGTCATTTCGCTGTGCATTCAAAGATTTAAATGTCCTGATAGTTAGCCTTGGAATTGTGGAACACAAAAGAATTATTAGACTTTTTATCTTATGTTTAAATTTTAACTCGCCCATGTTTGCAACGAAAAAGAGAGAATGCTAGAACATTTTTTCCAAGCTTGGGTATTGTCCTCGTCACAGGACCGAAGTTCAAAATTACGAGATCCGTCGCCAATAGTCCTCGTGTTGCTTCTAGTGCGACGTTAATACAAACTTAAAATCCATAATTCTAAGCATGGAATAAGGATTTTGATAAATAGCTATTTTTTTTAAAGAATCCAGAAAATTTGGTGTCACTTTTTTTCTTTTACTGTTTTTCATAGTGTCTAATAGAATTTTTTTAAAAAAACAATTACAGTAGTAGAAACAACCCAAGCACATAATTGAAAAAACATTTCTAAGGAATTGAGAAAAAAGTCACTTATAAAAATGTTAAAATTTGTAGAAGAAGCAATTTATAAAATATTTAAATATTTTGAAATAAATTAAACTTAAAAATAATTATTTATTTGAAAAGGAATTTTTCTGGAATGTATATTTTATGTATGTTCATACATGGCGAATATAATTTTTTTGTTATCCAGTATATATATTTTAAAAAATTGCTGTAGGGGTCCTGTGTCCTCTTTAACTAATGAATATTTTCCACTCAGTTTTATAAAAAGGCACCATTTGTCAGTGTTATAATTAGAGCACACATTCATCCAAAATTTATGTAATACAATAGAACATAATTTTGAACACAATGTGTTTATGTAAAATAATTATGAATACCTATGTGTGTGTAAATGGTCAGTGTAGATTTAATGCATAATACATTACAACTTAAAAAAATATTTTTAAGCAGCTTCATAGTCTTAATTGATAATAGAAATATTGAGATGAAGTATTTTTAAGTATGGCATATGTATAGAGTTTGATTGTTTTTTTGGGATATATAACAATAAAGAATATTATCCCCTATGCATAGTCTTATCTATATTGGTAACATTTGTCTTCTTTTGCATTTTGAAAAGATGAAATTATCCTATTTTATATAATAGAAGCAAAAGAAAAAACAAATGCAAGTTTTAATGTGAAAAATTGCTTCTTATATTTATAAAACTTTTTTCAATAACATTTTTGTACAACTTGTATTTCTTTTTAAGCTACTAACAGGTATCAAACAATAATTAAAATAAAAAGAGGAAGCAGGTCTGAAATTAAAAATATTTTTTCAAGGAATGAAATAATATGTAAGTTGTAAATTAATCCATTAATTTTTTATTCTTATCATGAAAATCTTATTTTTGCCATATTATTTTACTCAAAGAAAAAGTAATACAAATTGTTTGTTTATTCAATTTCATATGAAACATAGAACATATCACTAACAATTATGTTTTATAGATTGTCAAATTGTTTATGCTTATAAAAGTAAACTACTCAATAATAAGAAATTATTAAACTGAGGCAAATACATCTTTTTATGGCAAGTAACACTTAATTTGACACTTATTAAAGAACTATATCCCAAATGGTTTCTTTTAAAAGAAAAAAAATGTTACAAGTAGTAAATTGCAATTCAAAATCATAATTTTTTTCTATATAATAAATGAAGAAAGAAATATGAAAAATTAACAAGTATTTTTTAAAAGTCTTGAAAACATTTTAAATGCACTAAAACAGTATGATAATTATAATATTGTTTTGAAAAAAAGTATGATATAGATTAAAAATAATACTTAAACTAGAAAACAAAAATTGGAGTGTTGTTGGATTAAATTGAGTCAGAAAGTCTATTGGGAAATTTTGTTTCCTGTTTAAATTTTACATAATATAAGTGCATTTGATACCAATAATGAAATAAGTCCAATAATGAAAAAATGGTTTTTTTTGGGTCCTTTTTTGTATTTTTTGACCTAATGTATAATTATGGTCATGTGATCACCCATATCTACGTACTCCATACTAGTATTATATGGCTTTGGCATGTTTCATAAGCCAGGCTTTTTGCATATGTTATTGTGAAAAATTCTTCTATTCATGACTGGATTTTGCATGTTATTTAGAAGGAATACTTTCTTTTTGTCTTTCCAGCACATGGATGTCGTTCAGTTATTAAATTTTAAAGACAGTTCTCCTTTTTGCATTTTTGGGAGGGTTAAATTTGTAGGATAATTTTTTCGATTCATGTTCTTGTTACCACAGCAATTGTTTTGTATTCTGTGAATGATTGCAGAAATAGTGCTTGTGATGGAAAAAAATTGTCCTTGTACAGTTTATACCCCTTGTTGTTCACACATTCAGCCAATTCTAAAACTGTTAACACATCAATCAATAACTCCCGAGACTAACCCAGAGATGGCGCTCGTAGTAAACCAGTAACCAGGTCTTTCTAGAGTACTAACCTTTGCTTGAAACGTGTCAAAATTTTAAGTCGATCGGACCAGAAACAGCTGAGTTATCGAGGTTGGAGTAAAGTCGTTTTGTAGTTTGTTTAAAAAATGGAAAAAATCGAGTTTCGTGTTCTGATAAAACATTGTTTTTTAATGGGTAAAAACACCGTGCAAGCGAAACAATGGATTGAAAAATGTTACCCGGACTCTTGTCCATCAAAAGCAACGATTTGTCGGTGGTTTGCCGAGTTTAAACGTGGTCGTACCGACACAAATGACGCGGAACGCTCGGTTAGACCTGTGGAAGCCGTTACACCGGAAAATGTGAGTGAAGTGACAAAAATTATAATGAAAGATCGTAAAGTGAAGCTCCGTGAGATTGCTGAGATGACACAGATATCATATGGAAGTGTATTTACTATCCTTCATGAAAAATTGAGCATGAAAAAGGTTTTTTCCAAGTGGGTGCCGCGATTGCTTTCGATGGAACAAAAACAGCAACGAGTCGATGATTCAGAAAGCTGTTTATCGCTATTTACTCGCAACAAAAAAGATTTCTTGGGAAAAAGAAATTTTTTTTGGGGGGGGGGGAAGATTTGGAAAAGCGTTGGAACGATTGTATCACCCTAAAAGGTGATTAACAAAAGGTGTTATGTTGATGAATAAAAAAAAAATGTTGTTTTCAATGTTAGTCTCGGGAGTTATTGATTGATGTGTTACGTCACTAGATGACATTTTAACACTACTTTTATTTCTTTATCTATTCCCATTCATACTTTCATATCCAAAAGTATAGCCTTCTTTATGTACTATTTTAAATACTTTCAATCCAAATCTTTTTCTTTTTTTGGAGGAATACATTGATTAAATATATTACATATCTGCTGAAAGAGAAAACTTCTTCTACTGCCGATTCTTCAGAGGGATCATATACATATTTGAATGAAAGATTTAAATTGTTAAATAAATTTCCAAGTTTCCAAAGTCTGTCTTAATCCAAGGCGGTTTTTTACCCGGGGAATTATCACTATCTTCAAAGTGTAAATACTGAAGTAAACTTAAAAATCTCTGTTCATAGGCATAACAGTATAAAAAAAATTGTGTCTCCAATACTAGATCCATCAACCAATATTCTTTTAGGCTATTTTTTCTCTGTATCCCATAAAAAGGGAGAAAATCTGTATTTCTGCTTCATAAGTCTCTATCCAATTAGAGTTATGTTTTTTTTTTTAACTAGATGGTATTACTGTTTGTAATGCTGTCTAGTCTGTATTTATATTTTTTTTCACAAAAGTTTTTGAAAAAACAGTTAAAAAATCTCTTTGACACTAAGTTCAGTGACTACGTACAATTTATTAATTGAAGGCCGAGATAGCCTAGTGGTCATGATCACTGACTTGCAGCCAGTGGTTTTCATCCAGTCAGGAGTTTAAACCCTGATTCCACTAAAGACCCACTGTGTAGTAGGCCTGATACACATTAATTCTGTCAAGGTCCCAAGTCCTCCTATGGGTAGAGTGTGGAAATTTGGAGAAGGAGTTGACAGTTCGAGTGTTGTCCTTGTCACTTGATTGAGGTTCACAATTATAAGGTATGTCACCAATAGCCATTGTGTTGCTTCTCAGTGTGACGTTAGTAAACAATCACAATTATAATCAACTTACTTATTCTGTTAAAATGTTAGACTTTTGCTTAAAGAATTGTTTGAGAATTGTACCTGATAATTTCATCTGAATCTTGCGAGACAGCACCTTCAACAACAGGGTTCAAAAAAAAAATATTAGTCGAAATTCTGTTTTTTGTTTTCTAACTCACAATTAGAATCTGAATCATCAAAAATTTGTCTTTCTAAATCAATTGATAGTTTTTGAATCTCTTCTGCAGCGATTCTTCTTTTGCATTTAGTCATTCTAATAACTGGTTTGATATAAAATAAATTTAGATTAATTTGTGGAGAGAAACATTAGCTGGTTATAAAAATGGTGATTTAAGGGATAATTCATATAGTTAATGTGGAATGGGTCAAAAGGGGGAGGGGTTATAAGTATTTACCAAGAAGGTTTTTCTACATTCCGCCTGAATACAAGAGGGAAGGGAGATTCATGTGATTGACATTTACAAGCTTTATGGCAGTACTAAAACTGTTAAGAAGGAAGAAACTCCTTTGTTGAATTCCCTATCAACCCTATCCTTTAAGAAGCTGTTCCTTTTGGTTGGAAAATTGATTGCTTGTCCTCAAAAGGTTAGTAAAGTAGTTTATGCATAGTTTATTTGCAACAGTGTTTAGAAGAATGCATTGTTATTATTTCAATATCTGAATATAGCTGATGGGCATTTATCCAGATTAAGAGTGAAATTAAGAGCGCTATATCACATACAACATCTTTATTGAACAACCCTATTTACACTAACTACAAAATTTCTTATCTTACATGTTACAAAGTTAGCAGTGCCATCTGTAGGCATAAACATTATTACCACATTGGTTATTCACAATACCCTGTGGTTCGTAACATTAAAAAACTGAAAATCCAAAAGCTATATGTTTCACAATTTCAATTATTTGTCTTTGCATTGTATTAAATATAATTTTTTGGTCAATATATTTATATTTTTTACAAAATTATAATATGTGTATTGTTCTAGGTATGGCATCTGGAGAATCTCAAAGTCCTTTAAAGGGACCAAAATTAAGTGCCAGTAGTAGCAGTAGTCGAAATGACTGTGATGAAACACCATGGATGTTATTACCAAATAATTTGGTAATTCCTTTTTGTTAATAATAAAAGAAATTTATCAGATTTTTAATGTATATTAAGAAATGCAATTATAAAAAAAAAAAATAACTGGAATGAATTACTTTTAACCAAATAAACATATACAAGAATAAACAGATTACCATTTTAAGATTGTTAGTGCTATATCAAACTTTATACATTCTGTATATCATTACCTTACATGTTTAAAAGTAAATCTCAAATTTTTAGAATGTTCAAACTTTTTATTTGGATATAGCAATTTTCTTTTGATTTGCATTATGAAATTTTTAAAGTAGTGTTAATTTTTATACTACACTCATAATGTGTTAAAAGTTATAAATTGTTGCCGCACTTCTGATGCATTTTATCATACTTTTATACAAGTCCTGATTCCACTAAAGACCCATTGTGTAATGGGGCTAATGTTGTGAAATTTGTCAGGGTTCCGAGTCCTTACAGTGGTGGGGTGTTGAAAGAGAGTGGGATATAATAAATTGCATATGTTAGCAATTCCACTTAATTTTATTAAATGGACTTGAATCCAATAAAAAGTGGGTAAATGTATTTTTTAGATTTAATTTCATCCTTCTTGGGTTGAATAGCCCATAAAAGCTCCAATAATGTTGTATGAGTATAAATATATATATATACAATTATATTTTAATTTAAACCATTATGCTAATGATTCTTTTGTGTAATATA
The DNA here is from genome assembly GCA_019974015.1 of Nephila pilipes. Classification (NCBI taxonomy): domain Eukaryota; kingdom Metazoa; phylum Arthropoda; class Arachnida; order Araneae; family Nephilidae; genus Nephila; species Nephila pilipes. Next base: position 98,441 of record BMAW01015946.1, read on the forward strand.
ATTATCATAGGTTATACAACATGTAAGCCTGCAATATATATAATAAAATATGTTAAGACTTCTAGGCTCTGAATATAATTCTTGTTGAATTTTGTTCAACTTCTACAAAAGTAATTAAACATTTGATATGATTTTTAATCATTTTATAAGTCTATATAATTTTTAATATACTTAAATTTATTGGAAATTTACTTTTCAATTGGTTAAAAATATTATAATTTCATTCTTAACATATGCTAAAGGTTCCTTTATTTTTTTTTAAAAATGTGGACATTTTTTATAAAGTATATTAACATGCTATTTATTTTGTCTGGAGCCTATGACCTTCATTAACAATTATTAAATTGTCTCTTAGAAGTATTATTTTAAATGTACAATTCACAAGTTTCTATAGCTACAGAAATTAGATGAACATTGCCTGATGGGACTTCTTAGGCCTAAGCAGACTTAAAAAAATTCTCAAGTAAAAATCTGAACATCTCCCTTCTTTCCTAAAAAAATTATACATGTATGTTTATTTGTGTATTTTAATTATATTAATTAAAGTAATTTATATGTGTTTGAATTGATGTACACATGCCTTAAATTTGTATTTGTTTACGTCAGGAAATAAGTTCTCGATCTAAACCTTCCAAAAAACAACGCAATAAGGAAAAGCTTAGAGGTTTTCCTGAAGACCATGTAACATCAAATATGACTGAACGATTATCCAGCAGCCCTGTTGGTTTTCAAAATTTCTCTAGAGCAAAATGTAATACTGCTTCTTGGTTGAAAGATCAATTAGTTAATGATAAAAAGACCAGAAAAAGAACATGTGATACTGAACAGGTAATTTCAGATCTTTTTTTGATTTTATGTTTATTAGAATCTGAATGTATAAATAGAATTTTCTATATAATAGGTGTGCACCCTAAAGTGAATGATTTTTTAAGCAAAGGTTTGTTTAAAATTCTCTCAATGTATTTTATTTTAAATTTGAATTCTTAATATTTTTGTTAAATTTAAATTGATTTACTTTCTGTTATTCATTGGGGCCACGGTAGCCTAGTGGTCAAGGTCGTGGACTAGCGGCCGGCGGTTTTCGTTCAGTCACTGGTTCGATCCTTGGGCGTCAAAGACCCGCTGTGTAGCCGGGGCTGATGCACGTTAAATCTGTTCGGGGCCCAAAGTCCTCCCATTGGCGTGGTGTGGATGTTAGGAGAGGGGGTACCACCTCAGGTGTCGTCCTCGTTCACTTGACCGTAGTTCAAAATTACGAGGTCAGTCGCCAATAGCCCTCGTGTTGCTTCTAGCGCGACATTAATAAAAACTAAACTAAACTTTGTTATTCATTGATTTAACTTTGAAGTAAGATCGTTATTGGATTCCCCCCCCCTCCAACATTGGAATTGCTTGTAAAATTATTTCAGTATTTGGGATTTTTCATATTTCCTTCCCCCTGACATTGGCTTTATTTCATAAATTAGAAAAACGTCTATGAACTTTCTGCATTTTTAACAAAATCTGTTTTCTGAGGTCTTGTTTTTTCACTTGGTAGTCTTTGAGTTCATATTTACTGCTTATGTATATCTCTTATAAACTTTTGAAACAGTTATTTGTAAGCATTCACATTTTGCTTCATTTGTTATCTTTATTCAGGTTTTGCTTTACTTGTGATATAGAATCATTTCCATGTTTGACTTGTTTTGTTATCTACTCTTTGGAGTAAACAGTTTTTAAATGGTTGCAGTTTTCTTAAAATCTTATTAAAATACTAACATTTTATTAAACTGAGTTTTATTATATATTTCATAAACATTTGCAGGTTACTTGAAAAAAAACCCCAGTTTAAGTGATTTTTTTTTAGCTCTCAGAATTAGAATAAGATTAAATTTTACTCTTGTTGGATATTCTTTGCAAAATATAATTTCTTTGCCTTTAATTTGCATCACCCCCTTTTTTAAAAACCTATTTATTTTCCCAGAGTGTTTTTTTGTGTTATTTTTCTGTTAGACATTTTATTTTTACGTTATCTTATTCACTCAAAGTTTTTTTTTTAAAAAAATATTTACACTATTTGCTCAAAATTCAAATTTTCTTTGTTGTAATTCTTCTTTTAATTGAATAAAAGATTTTCAGTTTTGTCAGTTGTGTAAGGCTCTTGTGTTTGTTTCAATGTTTTTTCTGATATCTAGTTCAGTAATTCAATGAAATACCAAGGTCCTTCAATAAATTATTATGAAATCCAAGAGATGACATTCGTAGTATCAAAAATTGTTTTTAGTAAGCATCCTGACTCAATAGACAGCTGTCTCAGTTATTTCTATCATATGGTTTAATTTTTATTGTTCATTGAAGCAAGAAACTTGTATTTATTTAGAAAAATGTGAAAAAGAGTTTTGAGCGGTGATTAAACACTTATATTTAAAAAGCTAAACACCAAAAGAGATCAAAGTTGAGTTGGATGACATTCATGACACATCTGCTCCTGTGTTTGCAACTGTATACAATTGGATAAATGAGTTTAAATGTGGTCGTACATCCATAAAATATGAACTTTGTTCGTGGCGTCCAGGGGAAGTGACTTATCCCAGAATGAAATTGACAAAATCCACGAAATGGTTTTGAATGTTCAACAAATCAAAGTATACGAAACAGATGAGGCCACTGGCATATTGCAAGGTACAGTGTTTTCAATTATGCACAAAAAATTGGGTTTGAAAAAATCTTGGTAAGATGGGGTCTGTGTTTGTTCTCAGTGGAACTTAAATGCAGTGGTGTGGTTGCCTATTGGGCTATTTGGCTCGTTTTAGCCACAATCTTGACAAGTTTCTGTGTTGATATATAGCTGTGGATGAAACATGGATGCACTATTGCACTCCAGACAGTCAAAATTTTAGGTTTTTTTTTAAGGCAAACAGGCTCTGAAGAAAGCAAAGAAGTTGAAAGTGGGCAACATGGTGGTGGCTACAGTTTGTTGAGATGCCTGCAGAATCATTTACACTGACTACAAGGAGGGAAAAAAAAAGGGGGAAATAACTGGAGATTATGTTATGTATCATTATTGCACCAATTGAACTAAGAAATCAAGACAATGCAAAAGTGCACTCCTGTGCTGTTTTGGTGGCCAAAATCTTGGAATTAAAGTTCGAATTATTACAACATCCACCATATTCGGTCCCAGTGACTTTTAAATTTCTAAACTTAAAATAATGGCTTGGTAAACTATGGTTCACATTGGGAGAAGAGCTCATCACCCAAACAGATTCCTATTTAAAGGACCTTCTGAAATCTTATTTTTTTGTTGGTTTAAAAAGTTGAAGAAATGCTTTAAAAAGTTTATAGAGCCTTAAGGATATTATGTTGATGATACAATTTTAAAAAATATACCTAAAATAATTTTCTAACTTTTTCCAAGGACCTTGCAAACGATCCTCATATATAAGAAAAATATGTTTTTATGTTAATTTTCTTTGAACAGTAGTGCATTTTTAATATAAAATTATTGGTAAATCACTTCAATTATATTTGTAGCCTGAAACTTATTTATAATATAAATCATTTATGCACTTTTAAAATATGATCTTTGTACTTGATATTTGGTATGCTGTATAATTCTATAAAAAAAATGCTTTAGTATAATTTAGTCTTCATGTTACAAGTTTTCTTGCCTTAGATTGTATTTAATATTCAAAAGAGACCAAAACAGTAATCATGCTTAATACAAATATTTGAAAAAATTTGTCATGGAGAAACTAGAGTTTATTCTAACTCCTAATAAGGACAAGATCCCAATGTTAGAAAAAGTTGGGTCATTTTGATTAGAAAAAGGATGATTTATTTGGAGAGATATGAAAAATTGATGATTAAAGGCTAGTTTTTTATAAAACTTTTAAATTGTGAAAATATTTAATATGTTTTTTACCTGACCCGTATGTAAATGTAGAGGCAAATGAAATTCTTCTTTTAAACGCAAATTACATCATTAAGCTCTAATACACTAAAAAAAAGAAAAAATAGTTTTAATGACATACAAGTGGTTTATTTATTATAATGATGGTTTATATTATATTTATTAAATATAAAAAATGAATACTAAGTATTAAAAATATTTTTCTAATAAATCTAACTTTAATTTATTCAATCCATACTTTTATTTAAAACATTGGATTAATTGCATCTTTTCTTAGTTTGTAGAACATTAGCTACTTATATCTATGCTTAATATTTTTAGTTTTAACAATTTATAGTATTAAACATTTTGTGTAGTTATTAATGGATCAGTTTGATATATTGATAATTATTTTTTTCTAATCATATTGATTATTCTTTCAGTTCATTAAATTTTATTTAGCTTTTGTTTTAAATATTTTTGCTAGCTAGACTCTTAAATATTTGCTATTCTACGATTATTTTTTGGGTTTTCAGGTGTATTCCGATTCAGATCTTGCACAATCTCATGGTGGAGCATTGAATTTCCATGTTAGTCATGGTATAGATGTTCCTGAACATCCAGAAGAATTGCCAAGGCCGCCATCTCGAAGAAGTACTGTAGAAAATGAAAATACTAAATCTGTGAAAGAGGAATGCATAAAGAATGAGGTATTTTCAAACAAAAATGAATGTTATGCAATAATTCTAAGTGTATTAAAACTAAAATTTTTATAGATCTTTAAGCTAGAGAGTTTTGGGAAAATTTTTAATTTGTTATTCATTAGACTATGAATAATATAATTTATTTGTATATTGTCAGTTTTTAAGGAATTCATAGACATTCTTTGTGTTTGCATTTAATGGTTGAGAAATTGTTCATTATTTATTGTGGTCCAAACGTATGTTCATGATCAAAAAGTAAAATAATTTTACTTGTTTACTAACTTTTGGTTTATTTTTTTTCAGAAGTATCAGGTAAATTCTGTTATCTGGATTATTATCTGTCTAACACTAGATTTACCTGACCAGTCAAAATGACTGGATCTTAAAATTAAAAAAAATTATTTACTTATGATCCGATTTCATTCATTTTTCTTTACTTTTAATGAAATGATTATTTATCAACATATTCATTTTACTTAAAAATGTTTAGAATAATATTAAAAATAAACAACTAAGAATATGTTATCTCATTTATCATTTATTTTATTATATTAAAGATTAAGTTTGAAAAAAGCAATTTTTTTTTATATTAGAATTTTTTTTAACTGGTTTTGGTAGAAAATAAGCATACATAAAATATATCTCCAAATTGTGTTAAAACTTTAATGTTATTGTTAAATTTTGATGCATTGTATATTTATAAAATAAAAGTTGGAAAAAATATATGCACACAATAAATCACTGAGCTACAACTTTTATTTATATTTACTTTAAGTTGACTGTATGCTTCTTTAAGTAAATATTTTGAAGGTATTTTTTGTGTCTAATATTAATTGATGTATTATTTTATTCAGTCAAACCTCACTATAGTGAACCCATGATAAAGAGACATTTTGATTAGAATGAACTTTTTAACTGGTCTTAATTGAACTCCTATTTCACTAATGTTATTTTCAACGCTTATGTTGAACTCCTGAGAAAATAAAATTCTGCTTATAATGAACTGAAATTTCCAAAGATATTTTTTTCAAAGGTAATTTTACACATACATATTAGGATCCTCTGAAAGATAGCAATCTAAATCTATCTCAAATCTCATTCTTTCTATCCTCCTCACCATTTCTAGAAATCAATCACTTGTCTATTACTTTTTAAATAGTATTCTTTTTTCCCCATAATCCTTCTGTGTTTAAGAATTTAATGGTCCGCCTCATAGATCACAATCTTCAAAAGACATCGTGACAAAACAGAACAATAGTGTAACAGAATATATAGGCTTTATCTGACAACTCCCTCCTTTCTATCTTCAGAGACTGTTTTCATACCAATATGTCCGTTTTGGACTGAAAAGACATTTAACCAGCTTAGCAATATCCAGAAAAAAGAAATTAGAAAAATTCACGAATTCCATGAAGAGGAAAAGAAAGTTGATGATAAAATAAAAAAATTAATCAAACACTTAGATGATGGAGCAAATCAGTTGGCAGTTTTCAAGGAATTTTCCTAATAAAAGTCTTGTTTCCAACATTTGAAAAAATCACTACAGGATAATTGCTGCTGATGAAAAAAATTAAAATTTAAAAGCTACAAAAGGCTTAAAATTATATACCAGATATGTAAATATGAAACTGGAATTTTTGTTTAGAAAATACACGTCTATTGCATGGAAATGAAGTTAAACTTATTTACATGCTGTCAGATCACACTGTGCAAGAAATATTTAACACTATGACATTAGTTGACTTTTATAAATTTTTGATTCCTGAAAAACTTCCATGTATGAAGAAATTTGCTGGGAAAATGTTCCCTATATTTGGGTCTACATTTATTTGTGAAGAAAATTTGTCTTGCTTGTAGATCAACAAGATTAAATATAGATGCTCTTTGACAGACATTAACTTCCAGGCTGTAATGAGAATCTCGACAAGCAATCTCGCTCCTGATTTTTAAAAAAAAGTAGATAGTGTGTCTTATCAAACTGATTATAAAATTAATTGTGCTTACAGTTATAGATGTTATGAAATTTTATAAAAAATATGTAGAATAAAACTGTTTCTATTTTATTCAATTTAAATTTATTGATTTTTATGGTATAATTTGTCTTTTCTGAAATGCAAATTTAATGAATGCAATTTATTTTAAAAGATGTGACTTGTTGCTACTCTCTGCTTCCACAAAATGGCCTCCAAGTCAAAACAATTACCCACCCCACCTTGTTTTGACTTTTTTTTTATTTTCATTTTCGTAAAAATATTGTAAAAACTAATTGCTGACTTGCTTGGAAAACTAGTTTCTTACTTGTAATATAATTTTTATCATCTTGCAAAATCTATGTGTTAGTACCCTGCATATCAAAATGTAAACAAATCACAAATATTGCATCTTCCCTTCACTTCTAATCCATTTTATGGCATCATAAATTATTTGTGTTTGAAATGTAAGAATTCATTCCATGTAATGTATTTTTCATTCCTATAGGATTTTCTTAATTTGATTCTTATGGGTTTCCCAAATCCTGTAACGTGGACTTTTCAAAAATTTTCCAGTACTGGAACTTAATTCCAGTCACGCACATTAAAAATTACTTCTTATCTACAATTCTAAATTATTATCTATTGACTTCATTTGGCGCGAGTTAAGTCTAAAATTCATATTATTATTTAAACCTTCCAATCCCCACTTAATTTTTCACCCATCTTAATTTTATTAGTTAAAATTAATGTTCGGATGGTATTGAAGGCTCCCCTTTTCTCTCCTTTTCTTTTACGAAGTACTCCGTTACTTAACGCACCTTCGAACCTTCGTATTTTAGATGCTCTTTGCAAAAGATGTGTTAACCATACTATTAGCTGACAAACTTTCAGTAGTATGTAATTTATTGCAGGCATATATATGCTATAAGTTGTAATCGCTTGTTTTTTGAATATTTTTTTCCAGACTTATATTTCAGTCATATAAATAAAATACCAATTTTAATTTAACACATCTCTTTGCTCGTATTTCTTGTAATGACTGTGAATTCTGCTAATGCATATTATGATTTTGCATAACATATTATGGTTACTAAAGTTCTGTTATAAGTATAAAAAGAGCAGAATAGTAAAGATGCTGTTTTAGATCCCAAGGTTACCCATTTGGGTACCTGTAATTTCAAGCATAAATTTTAACTTTGAGATTTGGTAATGCTGTCACTTGAAGATCTATTTAAACAATCTTTCCCTAAATAGGTATCTTGGATCTGAAGGCCGATAAACATTTTTAATTTTACATGCATTTTATAAAGGTTCTGAAATCGGTACTGTGGTTCTTAACAAGATGTGGCATTTCTTATAAAAATGTCAATGTTTAACATTTATTGCCTGAAAAATTCACTCATACTATGAATATTTTTAGTCACCTTGCATATTTGGAATCTAACAATTGCCTCTTGTCGTTATGCTTAAACTAGTCCTTAGTGAATGATTTAAAATATTTTTGAATAACAAATTTTACTTTTTAAAACTTTTTGTTCTGACTTTTTTTTTTAATTTAGCATAAATCACCTTGAAAATTTTTGATTTTACTGTATCTTGAATCATATTGTTTGCATGTTTTTGTGGTATATCTTCCATGATAAGAATATGATAAGTAGCTTATTATATATATTTGATTTCTTTGAACTGAAAGGAAAGTCAATACTGTTTTATTTCCATTTTATTTATATTTTTATTTAAATAAATTGCTCTTCCTGCACTTGTTTATCAATTTTTAAATAAAAGTAATTTTTTTTTTCATTATAAGCAAATAGATCTTATTAATTTTATTGATTTAAAAATACATAATATTTTAAAAAATCATAAATGTTCTGTATTTAACCATAAATTATTTAAGGGCTTTAAACTCATTTTTTGATTTTGTAGCTAGAGAGGAAGTGTAAATTGCTGTAAAGAAATACCTGAATTTGTTACAGATTGTAAATTTTAAATTTAATTTTTTGTCCAAACCATTGTTTCCATTAAATGCCAATTTAAATTTAATTCTATGATTCTTTGCTAAAAACTTTCGTTTTTTAGAGTTATAATCAAACAGCAAATTACTTAAATTGTATGGAGTGGTAACTTTTCATTACAGGAATTTGTATAATTTTATTTGTTTTCAATACTTGTACTATTCAGTGTTATCCAATTACGTTGAAAATAGTACTAGATTTTCGATAACTTTGTTATTTTATTATTTGCTGTGTAGTATTTTGCTACAGCATAGTTTTTCTGGAGAAGGAATATAATATGATATATGTGTCATCATTCTTAAACTTCATATTTTTTTTAGTGCCTAAAATATCTCACAAAATTCTCTTACATTTGAAATAACTAAATTTGTAAAACAATTATTGAATTAAATATTTTCTAACAGCTTTGTAAATTTTATTTCATTTAAATAAAAATGATTTAACTTTTATTGGAAATGGATGGGAAAGAAAATACATTCTTTGTTTATGCACTGATAAATTTTCAATAACAAATTTTTTGAATCACTATGCTCTACCAGCTTTTTTCTTGTAGTTTCCTCAGAAATGTATATATTTGCAATTTCTTTAGACTGATTCCGCAATAGTTTTTGAAAGGTTATCTCAGTTGCAAGATTTCATTTCTGAAGCTACATCTCTATGTCAAGAGCTTGAAATAAACGAGGAGCCAGTGAGTAATATTTTTGAATAAATTAAGAACATTTTGGTTTGTTCTATATTTTTCCTTTCTAAATTCAAATGGTTATTTAACTTGTTTATACATTTTTATTTGAAAGGTTATTTTTTTTTCTTTTGAAAATTTCTACATATAACTATTCAGTTCTTTATATTTGGTTTGTCTCCAATTGAAACTTAAAAAATATACTTTGCGAATAATTTTAACTGTTCCGAATGGAAGCTGTATCCAAAAACATTTACAAACATTTTAAAGCTAAATGATTGTGCATTTGTATAAACATATTTTTTGTCAAAATTTCTGCAATTTGAGAGTGTTAAAAGTAACAGGCTTTGTTCCTACATGCAATTTTGTCTAGTTATTTAAATGTATATTTCTTTTATCATCTGTAATGAAAAATATTGTGGAGAGCAATTGATCGACTTTTTAACAGTAGATGTATGCATGCGTGTATATATGTATTAGACTGATTTATTTTTCCAATAAAAAGGGTAACCTAGTTTACATTCACAATATTTTATCAAAATGCTTATAAAAATTTCCTCCTCTCTTATTTTCTCATATACTAAGAAAATATTAAATTATATTTTTAAAAAAAATATTGGAAATATTTTAATATATTGAAGGAAATTGTTTTTTTGAAACAAACCCTTCTGAATGTGAAGTATTCAAACTGTTATAAACTCCATAGTTGTTTATACTGAGATTAATATTAAGGCTGCAAAAAATGTCTTGATGACATTTAGCATAGTCTTGCTTGGATTTATTTGTATTTAAATTTTTATTGAAATATTAGGTAATGAGAGAAGAATTTGGCAAAATTAAGAAAGCTATGAAGCAAGTTGCTGATGGAGAAAGAGAACATAAAATGCTTTTGCAACATATGGTAATGATAATTATTTTCCGATCATTTAAAAGAATTAAATTTTATGGATGTTGAAATATTATAATTTTGCCTTAATTTTTTTAAATCTTTTTTTTTTTTATGCAAGATAATTTCTAATTTAAATCTTTTAATATATGTACTACCGTAAGCTGTCATTAAAGTTTTGCATAATTTTATTTCTTTAAAATTCCAAAGAAAGGATGACTTATTTAAATTATGCATTAATTATGTTTAAAAATATTTCTAGAATGTCTATATTTTATTCCTATTAAGCTTTTCAAACTTGCACTACTTTATTTTTAAGTATAAATTCCTTTCAACTTGATTAGTTGTCACAGGTGAGTAAATGTCAAATGAGGACACAGGATATACAAAAATCCATCAAAATAATAATAAAAAAAAGTTATTAATTAATATATGTTAATTTAAGAAGAGATAAATTACCTAGAATTTCTTCTATATTGTCTACCCTTGTCAACCATCCCCCCCTTTCCCCCCAAACTTCCAGATCACATTGGCCCAGCATAGCCAAATTTGGTTCTAATACTATGAATCTCAAATTTCACTGACTCACTGAAATGCATCTATTTTCAAATTCTTATTTTAAAATTGTTCTATCCAGAAATTGATTGTTCCATATGACAGTATTCTAATGGGAAATAAAATGAACATTGGGCTCTTATAGAAAACAACAGAGAAAAGAATTAGTGGATTTTATATAAATTTTTAAAAAAACGAAGATAGTGGATTTTTTTAAATCTTTCCTCTGCTATTCGCAACTTTAATATTATTTGTCATATGACGTATGGGTCTATCTTTGATGTTGACTCTTTATTTTCCATGGAATTTTTGGTGAGATCATTATAGTTATTCTTTTGTTTTTTTGTAATAGAATTAAGACACTTTTTGAATGAATGATTGCAAAGTAGTATTTCAAATATTAAATTTTTAATTTATTTTAATTGATTGCTTATAGATGACAGTATTTTATGAATTGTACTGTATTTTATGAACTTTTAATGCTTAGTAGTGGTTTCATAATTCCAAATCTAAATTATATTATTGATTATTATTATATGTCATGATTATTGCTGTTATGGTTTGTTTAGTTTATTGAACCCTTGATTTGATTGAGTTCTTTAAGTATCATATCTTTATGCTGAGGTGGTTGTATGGTTTACTTAGTTTACTGAATACCTTACTAAATGAAAAGCAAGTGCTTCAGTAGATTGAGTTCTTGGAATTAGGAATCAAATATTTGGTAAATTTTTGGATATGTTGTCTTCTAGTTTCTAGGTGTTCTAGTATATACTAGGTTTAGTATATACTCTAGACTATTGTCTTCTAGTATATACTAGGCTTCACATGGGCATTCATTAAAGAAATATGCTTACCAGCATGATTTGAGTAATTTAAATTGTTAAAAAAATTCACTGCTATGCAGAATTGCTATTCCAGAGGTGTAATATATAATATATGTATATAAACTTTTAAAAATATTTTTAAAATTGGCTTAAAGAGGTTTACTTATAATTTTCAATTTCTTAATAAGATATTTTTTCATGTTAAGGAAATGTTTAAACTTCTAGAAAAAAATAAGGAAATAATTGAATCATATCTCCTTAAATAATGTTTTTCATATGGGATGGGCAAAATAAATCTAGCCCAGAAAATAATTGTAATCTTAGTGTGGAAATTGATAATGACCATTGTTAATTTGCAGGATAATTGCTTTTTGCCGAAAATGGTGACTGGCGACATTGATGCAGGGGTTGGCATATGACAACTAGTTGTTGTCACATGCCAAGTCTTACTCATCTCCTACATACTGTGCGACAAATTTTTTGCTATGTGATAATATTTGTGTGTTAATGAGAGGTGCAGATGTGTTCATTGTTGAGTGTTATGCCTAGCACAATTTGTGGGGCATTGTTTGCACAAGAATCTAAGACAGGAAATGGTTTGGTAGAACTTCCTGCAAAGTTTGCAATACAAAATTTAGTGGCAAAATGGGTGCTGAAGCATATCAAAACCATAACGATCTGAAAAGAGATTGAAAACTAGAAAACCTTGCTGAAGTGAAGGAAAGCCTGGAAAAAAGTGTGAAATCTCAACACTGGTTATACGGACAAGTGGGTACAATGAAAGATATCTCAATGCTGGTTATAAGTGCAAGTACATTAAAAGAGATTATGTGTAACATTATCAAAAAAGACTTGCATCTTTATTCTTATAAATTTACTGTTATGCACGAGTTAAAGCCTCTTGACAAACTTTCATGTGTTCAGTTCTGCTGGTGGTTTCCGAGTTAAGTGAAACTTGGACATTCGGATCTTTGGTTTCCATTTTTTTTTTCTGATGAACCCTAGTTTGGAGAATGTAAGGTTAGAATGAGTTTGGTTCTTTGTTATCAGATCACTATTCAGGATGCGATAATTGTCAATTGTCCATTTTATACTACTCTGATGTAATGTTTGTCTGACTTAATAAAAACAAAATTTGAAAATATGTTTTTAATTTCAAGGTTTGAAATAGTTCTTAATTATTAAAATATAATTTTTTAAAAATTCGTGTTCATCTATTTAAATATTTATTTCACTAAAAACTTCAAATATGATCTTTTGTATGAGTTTTTTTTAATGTAAGGTAATAGGTATTAAAATTGGAAAATAGTTTATTAAAGAATCAAATACTTAAAAAGTATTTGCATTTCATAAATTGTATTAAAATATTTGTTCATTAAAGTATTAAATTCTGTTTTTTTACTCCAACTTAGTATATTGTGTAGTTTATCATTCTCAAACTCGATATTATTTCAAAAGAGTTCGTAAGCTCTCAAGGGATGGATGATTTTATCTTATGGTAGATTTGTTAAAAACAATGCCTTGTTTTGTAGATATTTCTTTTTAAAATGATTTGTGATTAACACAATTTTTCTTGCCGTTTCATGTAATTTGTTTTGGTTCTTTTCTGTTTTATTATGTTATACTATTAGAGATGTTTCATTATGCTGAATTTCATTAATCTCGTTTTCTATGTCTACTTTTTAGCTTTCTTTAGTTTCAATCTGTTGTTTTATTACAATAATTTATTAATATTCTAATTAAAGATTTTATCTCATGTTAGAGAATTGCAATAAATGTTAAGAAATAGAAGTATAAGATGAGATGTATTTATTAGGGAGTTGTTGCTACCAAATTTATTGGTGATATCCATGTGGTGATTGGGTTAAAAAGAAATGTCCTACTGTAGCATAGTCACATTTGGTTCTTGTGCTATTAAACTTAACCATCTAAGTTTATTGGTGAAACTAAAAATTAGCTCTGAATATATTAAAAAAATAATTTTTTTTTCAAACCCTAAGTCTGATTTTATAATTTATTGGCCTTTCTGTGATCAATATCTATTTCTTTCTTAATTAAAGAAATAAATTTCAAGTATTTGTATTTGTCTATTTGTGATAGAAGCAAATGAGCATCATGTTTTGTTTTTGTAAGAATTCATTTTCATTTTTTTAATCAGTCTTAATATTGATTAGAAAAGTGTTTAAATTTTAAATGCTTTAAATTATTTAGTTATAGCTCAGTAATTGATATATCTTGTAATTTTCTTGAAAAAAAAAAATCTAAATATGTTGTAAATATATTTATTTTCCTTTTATCTTTCAATGTCAGATATGTTATTTCTTAAACATCCCAAACTTTTTGTTCATTGAAATATTGATGATAAATTTTTATTAAAGGGATGAAAAAGTTTATTAAAACTCCCAATTATGTAAATGCAGATAGTTTTATCAGAATAATTAGTTTTATTAAAATATAGTTTTATCAAAATTTTTCTCATTAGGTATCTGAGAATGGTGCATACGCTATGAATGGCATTTCTCCATCATCGTCTGGGTCCAAAGCTTCAAATTGTACTGCAAATATTTCTTACAGAGATTCAAATGGGGTAAGTAGTACTGTTCAATTTTTTTTTTTTTTTTTTTTTTTTTTTTTAGATTTCCTTTAAATATATATAATTTAGATAACTTTGCATTAGTTTTTTAACAAATAAAAATTACTTGAAGAGAATGAAACAAAAAGGAATTATCTTGCTTATATATGTAGACATATACATATTTTTTAATGACTGAACAGCAATAATTGATGTAATCATGAAAATTGTATTGATATCTTTCAAGACAAAATAAAATGTAAAAAAATTTAAAACAAAAGAAACATTTATTTAAGAAATGGAATTGTGACCATTTGTATTAATTAAATTTTTTTAAAGAATTTAAAAAAATAAAAGAAACCCTTGTTATAAATATTAATGTTGTTGATTAAGTTTATTAACTATTCTGATATTTAATTTTATGAAAGTAAGTAAAAGTAGCTGTAGTAACAGGATTGATATAAATTTAAAATTTAGTTTCTTTTATTTCTTTCCTTTTTTTTTTTCTCTCCCTTTTCCTTCCTTTGAAAATCTTGTTGAAATTCAGTTTTGTAACTACGTTTTAATAGCAGTCTTTCCTTGAATGTAAATTCTGTTAGTCAAATTTTCCAGTATTCATAATGAGATGACTATTCACCTAATGTTTATGGTTATTTTTATTCATCCACATGATAATGAAATTTCACCTCAAGTTTATATTCTTAATGAAATCGGAAATTCATCTTGAAACAACTTTCCTTCATTGTTATGATCTTACACCATATCTTAATCTAATATATTAAACAATAACCACTGAACTCATATTAAAGGCATGCAAGAACAAACTAAAATACTTCATTAATAATTCGCTGGAGATTAGACAAAGTTCTCTCAACTCCCAAATTAACTCAATAACCTTAGATTATAATTTAAATGTAAAATCTGAACTTTCTAAATCTTATGTTCTGAATTCAACAATTCTGACTAACAATTGTTTCGTAGCTTAATACTTTAACTAGAATTAATTTCAATTCCCAAAGCTAATTAAGATATTTCAATCCAAATTATAGATCTCTATCAGCAAGGCATTATCCTCTCTTTATTTCCATTTCATTTATATATCATTATCTCTTAAATCACTTCACTTCTTTCTTCATCTAATTTACCATTTCATGTTTCACTTGGGTTGGGAAGAAATTGTAATTTTATGCTATTCAAATGCTCATAAAGTCTCTGAGGTTAATGAAGAGAAAATAGTGAATAGCTCAACATAAAAGCTCTGAGCTCATTTTTAAAATTTACAAATATTAATGAATTAAAATTATTTGCAAATTTTGTGAAAAAAAATAAAGGTGGGTATTAATTATATGTGTTGCTTTTGTGTGTCCTTTTTTTTTAATACAATCATTGTCGATCATTAATAAGCGACTAAAAAAAGTTTTTTTTTTTTAATGTTAAGGAAATTTCAGTTAAAATTTAGTTTGTATAAACATGAGGGTTATAACTGAATTAGCTCATGAAAAATGAGGTATGATATTCTTAATCAGACAAAAAGCTAATTCCATTGCAAGCAAGATTTAATTGGCTCTTATTTGTAGGTTAAAAAAATTTCTCCCCTCTCTTTTTTTCCTTCCACTCATCCTTTGAAACCTTTCTACTGTTTCTTTCTCATAAAGAAACCTTAGTATAGATCATAGATGATTGCAAAAGTCCATGCCTGACTGAAACCAATTGAAATGTGACACATTTTCAAAAAAATATTGTATTTATTAATCAGTAATGTACTCCATCATTTTATATGACTTCCTTGTAACACTTCTGATTTTTGAATTGTTTCTTTGTAGAAACGAAGTGGTTTCTATTCAATGAAATTTGTAAGTTTTTGCGTCTTCCTTGGAATTTATTTTGTTATTATTTATTCCTTAAAATTATTTTGTAGAGAACAAAACAGATGAAAATCTGAAGGACAAGGTCAGGGGAATACAGCAGGTGCTGGAGGATTTCCCTTTTTAAGTTTTTGTAGTATCTGTTAAATAACATGTCATCTAGCATTATGGTTAGATGATGACTTTTCATTTGGCAAAATCTGGACATTTTGCCTGAATTTAAATCCTTAGTTTAATTAGTTACATTGCTTTTCTGCAATTATTGTTTGCCATGTGGAAAAAAAATTATTCCTCTGCAATCCCATCAATCACAGGATACTTTTATTAGATGTGATCAATCAATCCATTACCATAGATTCTGCACTTTCACCTCCATGCTTCCAGTTTTTTCTTATGTTATGCTCAACTTATTTTTCATCTCCAGTTATGATTTGATCCAAAGAAGTTGTAATCTTGTTGTTGGAGGAAGGGAGAAATGACTGTTGAAACACTTAGAAGTTTTTTTTTTTGCTCTGTCAAAATATGTGGAATCCATATATTTAGTTTTGAAGTGTATCCAAGTTACTTTAACTTTTAACTCCCAAACTTTTAAATACACCTCATTTTCCATTGGTTGGGATTTAAATAGCTGCTAGTGTTTTTAATAACAGGCTTTAGTAATAGTAAATGCAGCTTTTGTTTTGTGGATGATAGAACAATATTAAATGAAAATTGGCTGAAAAGCATTAAAAATATATGTAAACTTCTGGGGATGAAAATAACTTATGGCAATTTGTGATAAAACGAGAAAAAAAAAGAAGTTTTTATTGTTTATATTATATCATTTGAATGGACTTACTCCTGTATTATTCTGCAAATTGGAGAAGTGATAATGTTGTGAATCTTTGTTCCATACATACAGTACACATTTTCACTAAATTTTTATGAATACTTTTTTATTGTGTGTGTGTTCCAGTTTGAAGGCATCACTACACAGCCTATGTCAATCACAATTTCACTCATGTGTTCCACTTCCTGAAGCAGTCCATTATACAGAAACCAACATTGCACTTTCTACTTATGTAATGAGTATTTCTTGTCTTTTTATTTTGTGAACTTGCTCTACAAAATCTGTTTACCTAACTGTTGACTTTCTGGAATGAGGATCAATTGAATAATTTATCTCCTCTAATTCTTCCTTCAAATACTTCCTATATTAGTATTTCTTCAATTTCACCATCCTTGCTTAGAATAATAATTTATTCACTTTCTAGCTTCCTAGATGTGTTAAAAAATGTTTTTTTCCCTAATGACTAGTACTCCCAATTTTCAATAGCAAAATATCTCAATTTCAAGCTATCTAATTCGGAAATTAATGTATATTTCTAGAAACACTTATTAAATGATGTACAAAAAATCTGCCTCTGACTTAACAATTATTAGGTTGTCACAGTAAAAATATTGTTTTGCATAAAATAAATATTTACTATTTGTCACAAAGGAAAAGTTTCTGTAGCTAAAAAATAGAAAAATTATAAACTGGAGTAAAAAAAGTTTATATACATTCCTTTAGTAACTTATCAGTAACATTGGAACAACAGAATAAGAAGGAACTTTTCAGTGTCATAGCAACTCTTTCAATGCACTGAACAACATGTGGTATTAAATTATATCTATTGCTGAAATCATATTACTGAAGCATTTGAGTTCCAATACCTGATGAAAGAAAAAAATTTCTTTACATAGTATCATATTACAGAATGACATTGATAGCATCAATGTTTGGAACAAAATTCTGACTCATTTAGGGACTGGTGGAAGAGCTCTTTTAACATTTTCTTTTAAGAACAGTGTGTAAATATACAGACTGACATGTGTTGTATGCAATATTTACTGCAGACTCTTGATTTATGTGTACATATGTTTAGTGTTCGGCTTTCGAAGGTTAAATTTTAATTTGCTGTCGAATTATCAACATTTAGTCTCTTTGTTTATCTTTGTGGATTATTATTCACTAAATCTCCTATAAAGCCATTATCAATGCCAGATGGTTGGCCAGAGCAAAGTTTATTGTTTGAATTCGCCATTTTTGGATGAACTATACCAATTTTATAACTGTTTCAAGAGCAGAAGCATGATCTAAATATATATCTTGAATATTGCAGTTTAAATACTTGCTTCCCTTTTAAACTCATGTAACATATGATGAAAATGCAAATTGTCATTTTGAATATTAATGCTGCAAAGAAATTTATACATAAAAATAGGCAATGGACTTTTGCAAGTCACCCAGTGAAATAAAAATTGCATGAATGTAATTGTAGTTTGTCTTTTTAATAAATGAGGAAGTTTTTCATCATAATTTTATTACCTACAAATGCACCTTGTTTTCAATTTCAACTGGAAATTGTATGATTACACTTCTTTATAATTTCATTCAGATTTTTTTTTTTTTTTTTTTTATATATATATATAATTTTATCTTTATTTTCAGTATAATTTAATAATTAAAAATTATGTTGTATTTTTTAATGATTAAAAATATTGATAAAGATATATTATTTGATATTTCCCACTTATATAAATAAGAAATAACATGCTTTTTTTAGCAGAGTGCTGTTTTCTGCAATGAAGAAGAACATACCAATAAATGTAATCATTTACTTGAGAAAATGAAACAGTCTGAAGAGAGAGTAAGTTGAACTTTTACCTTTTTGCATCTTTTATAAAAATTATAATTAAGATTTAAATGTTTTTTTTTTTTTTTTTTTTAAATTACATAAATGAATTACATTGAAAAATCTTTAAAATATGATTTAAAAAAAGTTAGAGTGCTACTGTAATTTTTTGTATCATTAAACATTTTTATTTTTATCAATCATTTTGTAAAATTTTATTATATATTCTTGAAAACTTTGAGTTCATCATAAAATTTGTATATGCAGGTGAAGTATTTCATGCAATTTTGATTGTTGGTTATTTAATTAAATCTATTACTTTACGTTAACTTCAAGGATTGCACATCTTTAAAAAATATTGCAAATTTTGCTAAGTATGTCTTTATGTTCATAGATACTCATGTCATTAAAATATACAATTAATTAAAACTCTGATCACATTCTTTCATATATAGTGTTTTGGAATAGATATTCTTGAATGAAAATTACATTGATCATTGATATATTCAATCTGTTACTTCGATACTCAGTCATATAGTTGATTTCAGTTTAGTTGTTGGGATTTGGGATGTTTTCTCGATCCTAGTAAGGACAATATATCTGAAAATAAAAATTAGTGATTAGAATGTAGCTTAAATTTCTAGTACCAAAGAAAGGTATTGATATATATTATCTTAAAAAAAAAAAAAAAAAACTTTTGATGTTTGAAACTTTTACTTGATTCTCAGATATTTATGTGTCGCATCCAATAACTGTGAATGTTTATTTTTGTATTACTTTGGAATTTTTCATTATTGAAAATTAAGTATTGTAACGTCACGGGGAAGGGGAGGGGTTTAACAAATTTTTGAAACTGATGATATATTCCAGCAAGTGAATTTGGTTAATAAATAAGGAATAAAAAATTCTTTTCGTTTGGTTAAAAAATTTCATGAATTTATAATCGTATACTTCTGCAGACATGTAAATCGTAGAAAGTATAAGGTGTTGTCAACTTTTTTTTTTATCTGATTAGAATTTACATTACTTGCACATTATTTATCATTGAATGTAAATTCATTTAGTAAAATGCATTTACTTTTTCAAAATAAACCTTGCTGTAATTATTAAAAAAAAAAAAAAAAAAAACTTACAAGAATTGTCATGGTTTTATAATGTGATTAAAATATTTTTTATGTAATTTTGTTTTCAGTGAAATTCTGTAGGAAAAAAATCCTGTTTTCTTTTAATGAATGTTTTCAAAATTCTGTTATCATAAATTATATATTCACTGAATTTTTGAATGTAGACTTTGTACTTATTCAAATTGATAATTTGAATTAATATTATTTTTCTTTTCTTTAGAAAGGAAATGTGTATAAATTAACATTAAAAGTATGAAAATGTAATAATTTTTTCTTAATTTAACTGAATAAAGTAAATGACATTAATTTTGATATTTGAATGGTTAAAATACTATAAGAATTTGATATGTACATTAATTATTTTTTCCTTTATAGCTGATGTCTTTGAAAATGCAAGAATCACTTTTGTATTGTATGCAGAGGAAAGCTGAAAACAAATTAGCCTCATTTCAAGGTAAATTTTTTGAAATGTATTTTAATCAAAAGCACGTAGGCATCAGTGTATCTTTTGGATTTCCAGTTTAAAAATAAGCTATTAATTTGAATTAGCCTATCATTTTTGAAGACAGGCTATTTAAACATCCTTTTTTTTTGAAAAGTGGTACAACTTTAAAATTTTGACAACCAGAAAGATAATAAATTTTTTTCTTTATATTTTTTTCCCTTATATTTCAGAATCATAAGACAATAGCTCAGTATGGCTGAGTATCTCGGACAAAACCTAGTATGATATTAATCTCTAAAACTAATATGTTTATCCAAGTTTTAAATGATTTTTGAAATATTATATTTGGAATTTGCACATTATCTTTGCAAGGAAATACTGATCAAATCTGTCAATCTAGGGGATGGCATTGTTGATGAGAACCAACACTCTAATGAATTTTACAGATGTTTGATAAGATTAAATTAAGTGCTATGTGTATATATGTGAGTATATAAAGTAAATTTAATGGACGAGTAAAAAGGACATTAGAATTTTTGGCTAGAATCATAAGACAAATTATTTGCAATAAGTCTTATTTATTACTTTTGAATGAGAAAGAGGCTGTGTTTTACTTATGTTTTGACGAGATCAACAGAATGATGTAGGTCTTCATGGTTGAAGTGGAAGAGTAATTTTTATCATGCTTCAAATTTAAATGCAGGGATTTGCTTTAGAACATGTGATATTGCATGCAGGGATTTGCTTTAGAACACTTGATATTGCATGCAGGGATTTGCTTTAGAACATGTGATATTGCATGAAAGGATTCTCTTGGATTTTTGTTATAGACCTAAAGTCTAGTGGGGGTTATCCCTACAGTTTTATTGCTTGGGATTAGCTGACGTGTGGCAGATTTTACAAATGAGCAATTGCATAAATTTAAAGCTCAATTAAATTGGTATCATGTAATAAGAATGAATTCTTTTCTGTGAGTTAAATAATATGAAAAATAAAGAATTAAATTATTTTAAGCGAAATCATTAAACACACAAACGCCCGCACCCACCCACCCAAAGAAAGCTTTATTCTTTTAAGCCCTTAACATCACATATCACATGTAAAAGCTTGGAAGTAAAATAAAATTTAGTTCTTAAAAATATTTATTGTATGTTGCAGATAATCAGCACATTATTTAAAACTTGAATATGAAATTAATCTTTAAACAAATTATTTATACAGTTAATTTATTTATGTATACAGTTTCTTTTAAATTATTATACATGATCAAATTTTACCTATCTTTTCTATCATTTAAAAATTAGGATAAAAAAATGTGTGGTGTATTAATTCAGTTTGAAATATGGTCTAAGTAGGATAAATTTTAGATACTGATATGGTTCCCCCCCTTTTTGTAACCAGTTAATTTTTTATCATATATGAATTTAATAATGGAGTTATTAGAGTTTTAATAAGAGCAAATGAATTTAAGATAAAAGAATAAATTGTAAGCAAGGAGTTAAACAGTATTTCCCATCTCCACTATTTTAAATTTAATGATCAAAAATGCATAGAAATATTTTAAAGTAAGTTTCTTAAATATCTTTATTATTCTTTGTTAAACTACAAGTTTGTTTCAGAGTATGGACTTAAAGTGTGTTATGTAATTAGTTAGTGTTTTAAGTGCAATTTTGTGTATTTATATCAACTATTTTCCCAAGCACTCTTTTCGATCATAATCCTATTGTTTCTGCACCATTAGCTTCATTTGCTACCTAATGAAATGATCATTATTTTGATTAAAATGTTTGTTGATCAACTTATTAATACATATTCCGTGGATAGCCTGTGTGTGTGTGTGTGTGTAATTTGATCGTTAATGATTTTTTTTTTGGATAAGTTAGAGAGCTATATAAAATTTTTAATCCTTTCACACTTGTCTTATACAATAGAATTGTAACTGATTTATTTCAAAGCAATGCATGTTTTAAAAATATTTGAGCAATTATTAAATGTATAAGTTTTTTTATACTTTTGTCTTATTAGCTAATGACCAAATACATCCATGTCCTGATGATCAAGAAAATGCTAGCGGTGGGTGCTTCTGGAATGCTGAAAACAGTGCAGAACAGAGGCAGTGGCTTGCAGATAAAACATTACAAGGAGATGCATTTGATGAGGAGGAGAAACAGTTTTGTAGTTGGAAAGAACCACAAGACATCAAACAGCTGCATGTAAGTTTGGAACGCATTAGAAAACGTGTGCAATCAATGCAGCAAAATCCTGATATAAAAAATATGGTGAGTTGTGAAATATTTTATCTAGTATATACTATTACTTTTGTGTGTTTTGTCATTATTAAATTGAAATAAACATTAAATCTTCTTTTCATCACTTTTTATTCTTTATTACTTTCCTTGATGAAAAATTTAATTAAAATGCCAATGTTTCAGATTGCTTAAATTTCCCATGGCATTCCTAGCTCTAAAAGACTGATAATTTAAAGGATTTTTTTAAAGACTTTTTTCCATATTTTTTTAAAAATAAGATCAGTCATTAGTTATTCAAATGCTAAATATATTAGTGTATAATGATTTTTTAAAATTGTTCAAATTGCCTGCTGAATGGTCTTGTGGATGTCATTGTTTCCATTAAGTCATGGGTGTGATTCCTGATTCCATGCTTTCAGGGCAGATACACATTAAACTTATCAAGGCTCTGAATCGGGTTGATGTGGAAGTTTAGAGAGTGAGGTGCTCATACTCATTATTACACAGAGTTTCAGAATTATGAGGTTCATCTCCTATAGCACCGTGTTTCTTTTCGATTTCTACATTTAATAAATAATCAATTGCCTGCTAAGAGTTTTTATAAACCTAATTAAAATAATTTTTACTACAATTCAAATGTTGCTATTTTAAAAAACTCATTTTAGAGTTTATTTGCTTTGGTGTTAATTTTGTGAATAAATTTTAAAAAGGGGTGGAAAAGAGAATAAACATTATGAAGCTGAAATAACTATCTTTTAAACATATGTATGTTACAAATGTATGTAGCTTTTATGTTGTGATGGCTTAATCTTGTTTTAATCATAATTTTTTTTCTTTGAATAACATTCTTATTCTTTCCCACGTTTAAAATTTTTAATTTAATTAATGATGTTGAATCTTTCTGTTTTCCAGCATCTATTTCTTCCTATTTTAGTTCCCTTTTAAATTAAAAAAAAAAACATTTTTAATAATCATAGTATGAACATAAAATTTGTTCCATACTGGAAATGGTATTTTTTGATCCATTATCTGTATTTTGATTTTATGCTAATATTTTAATGGTAATTTCATATAAGGGTTTTCTTGATTAAATAAAAGATTATTGTATATTCCAATGTGAAAGAAACAGCCACAGTGGCTATGGCCCTGATTCCATTAAACGCTTGTGTGAAATAATATAGGCTGCTGCATATTAATGGAAACACACTTAAAATCCCTCATATGTAGTGTGGTGGTGGGAACAAAATACAAGTGCAAAATAAGGTGTCATCTTTATCCCTTAATCATGGTTCAAAATTGTATATTTTATCACCCATAGTAAAGTGTGTGATTTTAATCAACTTAAACTGTGATGGAAACTTTGTTCCTAAGGTTTGTTATAGTTTTATCAAATGCTAAAAACCTTTTGAAATTTATTGCTGCTACAATATGAATTTTTATCAGGTGTTTCTTTGAAGATCTAATTTAAAATACTAGAGCTAGCATTTCCACAATTATACTAGTCCATGAATCTTGTTGCAATAAAGCACTTTTGTACTCTTTATATTGAACAGGTTTTATATTCAAATTATAAATGAGCTTAGCAATAAATCCATTTTCAAACTGTTCTTTCTTTAACTTTTTTATATTTTAGCAAAGATTTTGTACTTCTTAACAGTGTATCATACTCAATGTAATTTAGATTTGCCAGCAATTAGAAAATTAATTTGAAAGTGAGTTAAATTTTTGTTTTTGGAAATGGAAAGAAACAAACCTTTATTAATAAAGACTAAAAATGAAATTTTATAATGGTTTTCGAAATGAATCCTAATTTTTTAACTTGCGGCTCTTCAGTAAAAATTTAATAAAAAAAATGTTTTAAATTTGTAGCCTTTTATTTATTAATGAGAGAAAACATTTCATGAGGGGGGAAACAGTTTGAGAGCAACACATTTAGAACAACTAATGTACTGTTTGATTTTCTTAAGACTAAATTTATATATTGCAAAATACTTTTACTTTTGATTAATATTAAATTAATAGATATTAGTTCATCTGATTTAAAAAATTTACCTAGAAAAAAATGAATAATTTTGTAAGAGTGAAATGTATTTTTTGTTGTATAGAAAAGATAAAAATTGAGTAAATTCATTCAATAGGCCATCATTATAATCATTCATTTTAAGGTAATTATTTTTAATTATTTATTTTATTTAGGAATTAGAACACAGTGAAATAATTAATGAATAAATAATTGAAAATAAAAGTGTTGGGGGCATTAAGATTAAATCACATTCTTCCATTTTAATTTGTATCTTTCATCATATTTCAAAAATTGGATTACATTTATTTTTAATTATGTAATTTGTATAATTTTTGTGAAATTGTTTTGTTTTATAAGTTGTATAATTTTTTAAAAATTTAGACTAGGTCACTTAGCTCGGATGATTGCGAGATAGGAGAGAGAGTTGCAGCAGTTGAATTTGAACGTAAAAAATTAAAAAATAAGCTGGTGGAACTTCAAGAGAAGAAGAAAATGAATGATGAATTGTTGCAAGAATTGTCTTTCCTGAAAGATGCTGCACATGCAGGTTATTTTTTTAAAGATATTTAATTTCATATGGAAAATATTTATAAATTGTTTATGCTTAAAAATGAACTGTTTCACTGTATTTTTATGTTAACATGTTTGTTATGAAGTCATTACTTATGTGTTTTCCCCCCAAGAAAATTTCAGCATAGTTTGGCAATTTCCAGTAGAAATAAAATGAAGTCATTCTATATATTAGTTATTAGACCACATCTTCTTTAAAAAATGTATTTTCCTCCTAAAATTAACTTTGTGCCTTTAAATTTATCTTCTTTGATATGAGTATGCGGTAGTTTTTTTTTTTTTTTTTTTTTTGAAAATAGTTAATGTTAAAGAATTCTCTATAATTTTCTTATTAAAATCTTTATTATGAAATTTTCTTGTACTATTTAGAAAATTATTTTACATCATATGCTATTTTATAAAATTATTTTAAATACTCACTTATTATTTAACTTTGTGTCATTTTCAAAAGTGTGCATTTATTTCTTTGTTTTGAAATTAGATTTCTGTTGTTATGAAGTGAAGTATAAAAATTGTAGATTTTTTGTGGGTGCATTATTAGCTTAGCATTCTTTGTTCTTGTAAATGATAAATACTTGTTAAACATTTATCTAATTTTAATTATTGCTAAAGATAAATATTTTTTAAAATTTTCTTGATCGTGTGCTTTTTGTCATCAAGAAATTCTAAATTATCTTGTTAAAAATGCAGTGTACCTTAAAGTTTCAAGAATGTTGCCTGTTTCAAAGGAATTTACTGTCATTTTAAATCTACTTGAAATTATTAATTAGGAAAAATTAAAGCTAAATATACTAATTATTTGCATGTTTATCTAAATTCTTCTTTCTCTATAGAAACACAAAGTACAACCTTTCTAATTCAACTCCTTTAACTTGGATCTCTGGATAACCTGAAACAATCTGCATAATAAATTTTTTAATTAATTTGAGAAGCAATTTACAAATTCCTATTTCTTTCCTTTAGCTGTTTCTTTTGTACATTTTAATTTATTTTAAATGTCATGATAATAAATTGTTATTCTGAATATCAGATGTAAATGTATCATATTAAAGGGAGCAGTTTTTACCAATAATATTAATTTATACAATTGCAATTGTATTTAACAATATGTACAATTTTGTTTATTTATATTAATTTCTTTTCCTTATATTTGTTGTAATTTTAGATTACTCCTAAGGAGCTCATTAAAAATTTATTCTTGGTTAAAAATTTATTCTACCTTTTTTTTTTTTTGGAATATCTGCAAAGCATTTTTATTTTGAATTTGTATTTTATTTTATACTGGTGTTAGATTATTTTGTTTTAAATAGGAAACTTGTTTTTCTAGTTTTACATTACTTTGTTTGATACATGTAGACCTTGTTAGGATATATCAATCAATAATTTAAAAATAATTTTCTTTAATTTAAAGTAGTGTTTTGCAATTTCTGTATTTAGTATGAAATTTTAATAGTTTCTTCAGATGCTGCCAAAAATGATGATGGAGGAAATTTTTCTTCTGCTTCTTCAAGAACTTCTCACTCTGCACAATTGAAAGATAAAAAGCGGTAAGACATTTTATATTTTTGTTTTCATGCATTATCTGTATTTTTAACTAAATATGTGTTCAAGCCATCATATGAAAACATTTTCTACTTATTTTTTCTCTGAGATTTGTAACATAAATTCCCCCCTTTTTTAAGGAATCAAACATTATGTCAAAAAGAAATTGTAAAATTTATAGATATGGTTGCGATTAGAGTATATATCCCCCCCCCCAATTTATATAATAAATTTTGAAGAAAAAATTATTGTTAAAAATAGTTTTGGTTCCAATTGAATGGTTGTATGTAGCTTTAAATTTTATTTAGTAAAATATTTTGAATGTATCTAAAATTGCACAGCAAGTGTTAGTATATGACATTACACTATTTTAATCCCCTTTGAGTTATTTTCTTGTTTAAAAGATGATAAAGCTGTTTTCAATACTGACCATAAGTACTTCAGTCGACAGAATAATATTTACATCTGTACAAACAATAATTGAACAGTTTTAATAGTGCCAACTTAATATTCAGATAGTAATGATTTCTTAGCAATCTGGATTCTTATATTTATTAATTTTGGATATTTTTAATACATCTAATTTTTTTTGACAACACTTTAATCTTTGACTTCTTTCTTTCTTTTTTTTTTTTTTTTTTCTGAATGGAAAATAAACTTAAGTGTATTTTGAAAATGAATACATAATTTCATTGGTGATCCACCAAATGAAATCTGGAAATGTAAGTTTTATATATTAAACTCATTATGTTGCAGAAAACGCTCTACTTATGATTATTTTTAAGACATTCTAAAAATATATAATATAATATTAAAAACAGATATAAAAAACTTAGATTATGGTTTTTAAGCACTGAATACTTATTTTATTTACAGCTATGTATATTTATAGGATATAAAAATTTAATGAATATTGATCAAAGTGTATTTTCGATAATTGTATTCTTAATTGTTTCGCAAAAAATGTTCTAAATAATTGAAAGGAAAATACAGAAGGAAAATGTAAAGGGGGAAAAACTTTAAATGAAGTAGTATTTTTTTACAGATGGCAAGAGAGAGAGAAGATGAAGTGAATAAATTAGATTATATATTATTGCATGTGTGATAACAGAACAATGATGAATTCTTATGAGGATCAATTTACAAGAAAATACCTTTTCACCTAAGTAATGGAAAAGCTAAAATACAAATGTATGTACTATTGTAAAGATTCTTTTGTGTGGTGTGGAAGTTATGAGAAGAAGGTGCCTGCTTAGGAGTCATCCGTGTCACTTGACTGAAGCTCAAAGTTACGAGGACTGATGTCAATAGCTCTCATGGTGCTTCTGTGTGCAACGTTAATAACACAATCATTCTCTGTTATAATTTTTTATTGATATTTATTGACAAATGATTAAAACAAAATTTAGCTTTTCCATGCATTCATGAATTTTTAACTTAGCACCTTTTGTGGTTGAGAATATTTACTGTTTTAATTTGTTTTAAAACTAAATTATAAATTACAAAATAGTGTTCTACTAATCAGTACTTTAATATTTAAAATTAATGCAGCCACTATAAATTACAAAATAACTGTGGATTCAAATTATGAGGTTTGAATGGTTTCCAGTTCCAGTATTAGTGTTGTAGGGGATTTCTTGAAATGTAGAAAATATTCATAAATTTTCCTGTATATTTTGTACATTGTAGGAATTTGTGGAACTTATGAAACAATATATTCCATTGCATTCCCTCAAAATCAAGCTCTGTCAATATTGTTTGTAACTGAATGATCTATAACCCTAATCATTGTAATTTTGTGTCACTGAATTTTAAAGTGATAAGTTTTTTTAAAACCCTTTTCTGTGTAGATATATTTAGCAGTGTTTAAAATACATAACGTGTTGATTTTTGACTAAGGGCTGAGCATAGCTTAGCAGATGCTGATAGGAAGCTGTATAAGTTGCAGTCAACTTTGCGACATTTAGAGGGCATGATGAAGGCAATTACACCCGAAGAAATAACTCAGAATGAATCTTCAGGGAATGAACCAGTAGAAGCAGTTATGCCTAGGATGGAAATTAGGTTTGAAAATTTCATTTATTACATCACATTGTTTTGTCTCTTTAGGACATCTTTAGATGCACTTTAAAGCACATCAGACTTCTTTGTATTTTTAATATCTGTAGCAATTAAGTATTAACAGAGTTAAGAAAAGTTTGTACTGTCAGTATTCCTTATTAACATAATCTTAGAAAGTCCTAGATATGACTTCTTATATGTAAACTTTTTGAATGTTTTAGGGTATTGATGCTTGATATTTTAAAGTTGTTATATTTGAATAAGATACATTTAATATAGATCTTGTTTTAATTTTAAGATCTTGTTAACCTCTTGAGGACCAGCATGCCAGGAATGAAGTGCAATTCCTGGACCGAACATACTGAAATGGAGTATCACCACCTGCCCATGCATTTAAACCAGTTAAAAGCCTATTTAAAGAAATTCTAAAAAACTAGCATTTAACGTAATGTCGTGCAATTTTATATACTGATATAATATGTGTATATATATACTATATACTACTACTTAATATGCATCACTATAAAGATAAAATTAAAAGAAATTAATTAAATGTACAAAATACTAGAATTAGAACTATATTTATGAAAACAAATACTATACACACAAAAATAATGTTGCAAATACTGTATATATATATATATAAAGGGTTATTAAGCATTAATTTGTATGCGATAAACTTCCAATTTAATAATTCTGTGTGATATAGTTCAAAACAAGGATCCACACACACTCCTACATTGCATATTTTGCACTTATGAAACGATTTGTGCTTTCACTTTTCCTTGTTTATTAGTGCACATGATGCACTTCCTTCAATCTTTATTACCTTTCCTGCCAATGCAAATTTTCGGAAAGAGAATAAGCCACATAAACAGAATGAATGTTTGAGTGCCTGGTGTTTTTGGACTAATTTTTTAAGTTTCTTGGTTTTGCGAACTTTTCTATTATCTGATGAATAACTCTGGATTTGAATTCCATAGCAAATATTTTTTCGCCTTTTACTTTATGATATATTACTTTTTCTTTTAAAAGTGCTATATCTAACAATAATAAAAAAAACCCAGCTTTTTACACCATTTCACTTGTTTTTCTAAATGATGAATAATAATTAATTATTGAACTGCCAAGTGTCAACACTTCCCTTATTTTAATTATACTCGACAACACAGAGTGACTTCAAAATGTCCTTTCCAATCTTTCGGTCCTTTTACCTATTGGTACAGTAGCATTATCATGTATGGTTGATAACATCAAACCGCTTTTCTTTTTGTCCTTATAAATGCAATTAAATTCTCTGATTTTGTTTGCAAAACTACTGTTTCATTCTTCTTAATATAAAGAATGACTTTTGAATCCATCCAAGTATAAATTGCATCCTTTACCTGACATAGTCGGCAGTAGCATGCTCACCATATAGACCTCCAGTTTCCAAAATCTCTATCCTTTCTAGTATTTATACAGCAGTTCCATGTATAACTTGTTAGCAATTCGCATAATTTATATATTTTAATTCTGTACCTCAATCTTAATGAGGGTATATACTGGCAAAAATCTAAATATCCTTTCCTTCCAAAAAAATACTTTCATTAATTTTGGAACTGAAATGCAGGAATCGTAAAATTTCTAAAAATCTGTTCCTTACATAGCCATACCAATAAATGATGTTGCAAACATGGTGTTTGTGAAAAAAAAAACATTTTAAAATTTGGTTTCCTAATTATACTCTCATTAGAATTACTAATGCCAGAAAATCCATCATTTGTTACATTCTGGATGGGGCATCTAGTTTGAGGGTCCAGCTTCATTTAGTTTCTTTTTGAAATATTTTCTGTGCAAAATAATTTGTTTCATTCACAATGACATCCATGATATGGTTATCAAAAAATAAAAATAATCCAGTTTATTCTCTGTTTGCATACTGTGTAAATTTGGTCCAGTTTTAGCTGAAAAGTCCATCTTTGGAAGTGATTTTATTTAAGAAGGCCAACACAATAACTGCAGGTTCAGGAAAAGCATGTAATAGTAACGCTTCTTCATAATTATATTCTGTATCTGAGGTAAATGAACCTTCTGATTCACTGTAATTATTTATTATCACTATCTTCACTAATCTTAAAATCACCTTTATTCATAATTTTATGTATTTCACTCTCAGACTCTCTTAGCCATGGTTAGTGAAATGAAACAATATAACCCTTCACATATCCTGAAACTTTTACTAAACACGTGCACAAATATTTCATCCACACCCTTGCAAATAGTCAGCTGAATGCACTTCCCCATATTTTCCTAACAAAAAGAGCAAGGAAATAAAATAATGCCAGTATCCCTTTCACTCCCTTGTGTACTCATAAAGAGCTGTGATTCTCAGTTTGTTTACACCAATAAATCTATAAAATAAAGGTACAGGAAGGGCAGAACAGAAACTGATATGCTTGTGGGAAGGTCAAATGTTGTGAAATTCGACTGATGTAAAAACTGTTGCAATTTGTTACCATCTAGTAGTATTTAAAAATTCGAATAGATTGTTCCATTTCCCAATGCTACATACGCGAAGCTGTGCCCACCATGTTAATCAGAGCTCTTCACATGAAAGTGACGCTGGGCTGGTAGGAGTGGAATTGTTGCATTGCATTGATGAGATGTTGGTCGTGAATGAGTTAAGGTCTGAAAGAATATCATATATTTTTAAAATTCTTTTAATTTATTTGCAGAAGGTTTTAGAATTTTAAAAGACAATTTCTTTTTTTCAAGACTTTCAATTTTGTATATCATCCACTTAATCAATCAATTTAATCGATTACATTATCAACAGAAATCAATATAGTTTCAAGATAAACACACTACCTGTATTGATGCAATTAACAGCGTAATCACTAATATTAAGAATTAAATTAATAACACACTGTGTTACTTTAATTGATTTCAAATACTTACATTTGTCGATATTTTTTCAAACTTCAATGACAAACTTTTTCAGTACCATATTATTCTGAATATAACATGACACCAAATTTAATGCAATACCAACATTTTTTTATAAAGATAGTTAAAAGGAAAAAAAAATGTTGAATTAAATGTCATCCATTCATTTTACATAAAAGAATTGAAAGAAAATATAATTTAGTCAAATAAGCATTTATTTAAAATAATTAATAACATGGGTTACATTCATGGCAATAAAATTATGTAACATAAAGGCATACTAATAAGAACAGTTGTCATATTCCATTGCCCAGACCTCGAATATAACGCAAGTCAACATTTAAATGGGAAATGACTAGTCAAAAAGTTACGCATTATATTCGGGCTAATACAATAATTATAATATTCTAATAACTTAACGTTAAGAAATTTATTAACTGAGCTTTAAGAAATTATTACTATATTTCAATTGCAAAATTTTGTATGATTATATAATCTTGATATTACATATCTTCTCTCTCAAAATTGTTCACAGGGGTTGGTGCTTGCTACTACCCTGTGTAATATATATTTGGATCCCAAAGTAAACTGAAATTTGGAAACATTTATAATATTGTCCTTCACCAATTTTGTTATTAACCAGATAACTGGCTTGAGTTGGAAAACTTCTAGAAACTGATTTAATATCTAACCTAATTCATAATCTATAACTGGAAATTTTTGTTAAAAGAAATGCAGGCAAGTTATCTATTATTCTTTGAAATGCAGTAATGGAGCACCCTTTTTAGTAGAAACCCAATTTTTAAGATTAATTATAAATATTTTGCTATAATTTAAGATGCAATGTATTTAGGATTAATATAAACAATTTGCTTTTCTGGTTTTTTGTTGTGTTTAGCCACTTAAAAGAGATGATATATAATACATTCATGAATTTTACTTTTAAAATTATTTTAATAAGAAAGTTTTAAAACAAATATTTCTATAATTGGATGAATATTTTCTTATGGTGCAGGGGTGTGGAGCAAATTGATCTCTTCCCTAGTAATCATAAAACTCCATTCAATAATTATATTTATTAAAAATCTGTAAAGCTTAATCACTCCTGCAAATACTTTGCATTTCATGTCCCATATTCCCCTAGTCTATCTATAGTTCTTGATCAGCAATTTATAAAATATTAATTTTGGAATCTGTGAAATACTTCTTACTCAAATTTATTGTTAGATCTTTTAAAATATGTTTTTTTAGTCTTGAAAAAAATTAAAATTATATGTTCTTACTATTTATCTATCATATGTTAGTATTTTTCGTTTATATTTAGTATCTTTTCTTCTATGAATTGATATTACTTTGAATAATATAATACTAATATGTCTATTAAAAAAATTAAATTCTTTCACCCTAATTTATATTTAATCTTTTTTTGAAAATTTTACATTTTAATCTTCTATTTTCTTTAAAATGTTTATTATTTATGAATTCTCTTAATAGAAATATGCGTTCTGGTACATGCAGCAAAAGAGACAATGTGAGAAAAGAAATTAACTCTGGATTTCCAGCCCGACGTCATTATGAAGCTGAAGGCAGAGCAAATGAAGATGTTGATATACCCCCTCTTCCAACTTCTAGTCAACCTCCAAATCTTACAAAATGGAGAGAGTTTTCTAAAATGCAAGAAAAATTGAGGTTTTAAATGTTATTCTTTATTAAGTAATGTTTCATTTTATATCAGTTATATATTTCATACTTCTATCTAGGTTTTACATTTCAAAAGTTATATTAGTAGTTGCCTTATGGTAAGTGCTTAGAAAACGAATTATTATTCATTAGTATAACTATTCATTAGTATAATCGCTCTTGGTTCATGTAACATATTTTAAAGTATAAAATAAAAATTTAATTTACAATTTACTTCCTTAATAAGCAGAAATGGCTATTTAGAAATTTAATAAGCTGCTGTTATTTATCAATGTTTAATTTTGTTTGAATTTGTCTTATTTCTTGTTAAGATATTTTAAAGTTTGCTGATAAAATGTATATAAATATTGATTATTTTTATGAAATATAAAAGAAAAAACTAAAAAGTCAGTTTTGCTTTTTTTAAACTGAAGCTGTTGATAGTGTTAAACTTTTGTGGTATTTTTGTAAGTTTTAGGACTTCTGAGATATTATTTTTATAACTAATCAAAAATGTATGAGCATAAATAAAATTAGTAGCTTTCCCCATATATTTGAAGCATGTTTCTAATAAAATAAATAAATTATTTATAAATTGTTTTGAGTATTATGAACACTTTACTTAAGTTATATATTTCTTCTCTTGTGTTTTCTTTTTTTAAAGTTAACACTTATATCCAAAGAAACTGCTATGTAAATTGTTTTATATATCTTGCTTTTCACCTACGGGTAAATATATCAATGGAAATTATCAATGTTTCAATGATACATTACTATGTATTACTCCACAGATAATGTATCTTGTTACAGCAGCAGGGAAAAAATAGTGAAATGTTTTATATGTAACTTAATCTTAATTTGCTTAAGAAGATTTGCAATGTCAAGCTATTTTATAAGCAAAATGCTTTTGAAATTGATGCTGAATTTCAGCTACAAATGTTTATTATTTTTAAGGACACTTTTTGCAGTGTTTGACTTGATTTAATTTATTTTTGTAAATTACATGTTCACAGTAACTAAGTGCTCATGTTCATAAACTTGGAGCCTGCATTCTTTTAGTTGAGTCATTGGTGTGAACTCTGATACCATTTAAGACTTGCTATATAACAGGGTTAAAGCGTGTGAAATCTGTTGCGGCTCCAAGTTCTATGGAGTGGTTTGCAAGCTTGGAGAGGAAAGTGCCAATTCAGGTGTTGTCTTTGTTACTTAACCAAGGTTCAAAATTGTGAGGTTCGTCACCAAGAGCCCTTGTGTTGCTTCTAAATGCAAGATTAATAAACGAACAATGTATTAATGATGTAATTTTTTAATTATTACTCTTATTTATTATTAATTACTTTTTTTTTCAAAAATCGTAGTTTATATTCATGTGTCATGTTGCTGTAAAATTGGCAGTTACCTACTCATTCCAAATTTCATTTCTTATTACACATATCCTCAAATATATATGTCTATATATCATGAATTTTTCTTCCTGTATTTAAAATTAACTTATGTTTTGTTCAGTTTTTTTTATTTAAAATTGGAAAGAATTTTTTTAACTGATTTTTCAATTTTCTGTTGAAGTTATTTGAACATCAAAACACATTTTTATTAAATACAGAAAGAAAGATGTAATTTGAATTTAGCATGTGTATATGACTTGCAGTATGATTTAAAATATCAAGGCTTCCTAGTGATCTTTTTCCTTCCCATGGGGCTTATTTTCTTTGGTAAACGCAGATGATGTGCCCCTGTGATACCCTGGTGATCCTTCTCTATTTCGACTCTCTTTCTTGTCAACCAATTTTTTTTTTCTCAATTTTTTACACTTTTAGATCACAGCTTTATCTTGTTTGACACATCATGTCCACATTTGATTCTTACGCCATTAAAATACTCACTTTTTAATACATATTGTAGATATTATTTTTAAATCATATCTAGTTTTTAATTCAGTTGCATTTTTTATTAAGTCATATTCTGTGTGAATTTTCTTTAAAAAAGTATGTTTGCATTTGAAAGTTATTTACTTTTGTAAAATTATAGAATGGGGGAATCAGAAAAATTGTCAGTTAATCCAATTTTCATAAAAGTGATTGATGTTACTCATAAGGTATAATTTTATTATGCATGCTTTATTGAAGCAAAAGTAATGCTTTCTGTTTAAATAGTTTTGTTTTCTTGTTTATAAATCATAACAATTCTGCATTGTTTTATTTGCACTGGTTATTATTTTTTAATTTTATTTTAAATATTATAAATTGTAAAGTAATGAATTCTGTATGTTTGAAAACTAATATTCAACATTAAAGTCATTCGTTGTATCATTTCTCATAAATGAATACATAATTGTAAAGCACAATTTATATGGCTGAAGTATGCCATTTGTTCATCTATTTAAATTTTGTTATGTTCAAATGTTTGCTACAGCTTTTTTTTGCTCTTATAATTGCTGCAACTTTTAAATGTTTTCCATTGACTTTTTTAGAAAACTTCAAGTAGCAGAGAAACATGTTAAAGTCATCAATGGTATTATGAATTCGATTCGAGAAGCTAAGAAATCAGGAAGACCTATTAAAGAGGAGGATCTACAGCTTTTATCATCTTTAGATAGAGAGAGAAGCAATGAATCTGAGAAAGATCAGTCTTCTAGCAATAGTGAAGAAGAAATTGACTATGAATCTATTCCTGTAGATAGTAATCCTGCTGAAAATTTTAGTACTGATGTTAAAGAAGTTAGTTCCGACGCAGACAACAGTTCACTACAACAAGTAGAAATGTAAGCTATTTTGGGTTAATAATATGAATTAATTTTAATTCTTATTCTTTT
The DNA here is from genome assembly GCA_019974015.1 of Nephila pilipes. Lineage (NCBI taxonomy): Eukaryota > Metazoa > Arthropoda > Arachnida > Araneae > Nephilidae > Nephila > Nephila pilipes. The sequence continues at coordinate 134,476 of BMAW01015946.1, forward strand.
ATTTCGTTAATTGTATAACTTTTTCGTTTCCATTTTTGTAAGAATAACTAATAAAACTTGTATATCACTAAAAATCATTTTTAAAAGTAGAAGTGTTCATAGACAGTTGTTTGTTTGTAGGTCACCTATGTACACACATAAAATCGAAATTAATATTAAATATTATACTTAGTGAATTTGTTTGTAACACTATTGTCAATTATATACCTGTCACTCATGTTTATTTTTGATTATTTGTAGAAAATTGTCCAATATTTCATTAACATTTAAACTTTTTTTTTAAAAATTGTGTTTGAAGTCATTTTTGTAATTTATTTTTTATTTCAATAAATTATTGAGAATTTTTAAGTTTAAATAAATAAAATAAGTTGTGCGTATTTAAATCATTTATCATTTTTAAAGGGGGGGGGACAATAAGGATGTAACTGTTAAAATATAGATGACAATATTTTTATTCATCTAAACTAGAATTCGTTTTAACTTTTTTTTTTCTTTTATAGTTAGCTGACTCATTTATTGCAATGTTCCATGTATGAGTTTTGCTGTATTTCCAGTAGAAATTTTGAAACTTTCTATTTTGGTAGATAATTGTTAAGATTTCAGAATGTTTGCCAGAGCATAAGAGCTCAGTTACATCTGTTATGAAAATAGCAAGATGTTTTTTCCAAACATATTTTTTGTTTAAAAAAAGGAGGTGTTAATTTGTAGAATTTTTAGTTACTCTGTCAGAATTATTTATACTTTCTTCCCTCTTGCATCAGGTTAAGATGTAGAATAAATATTTAGTGTTAGAAATGTAATATTTGGGATAACCCTATTGCTTTGAAAATGTCCATCTTTTCAAGTTGTTCAATTTTTATTTTATTCTTTGGATCCATTGTATTTGGAAAGTTGATTGTAACGATGTATCAGTCGCTAAATATTTTAATGTTTTTATAATTATATGTATTATTTTCTTAAATATATCAGACTGTTGTTTCACTTTTTAACTGTACTTGAAATTATGGAATTCTGTGTGTAGAATTTGCTACCACTTCTTTTTAGGGACAATAGTGTCCAAGATTAAAAGAAATCGTTTTGTTTTGCTTATGCTAGTTTTAGTTACAAGCCATTGGATATAGAAAAATATTATCTGAACTTTATCTTAGGATTGCTTAAAATAATTTAAATGTTAAAAAAAAAACCTTCTCTATAATATTTTTATAATTATAAATTACTGTAAGTGTTCTAGCTGTATTGGCTTACTTAAGTTTAAAACTTTTTGTCATTCTAAATACATTTATAGAAATAATATTAATATTTTGTTTGCTTTTGGTTATTTATCTATACCTTACAGATTTTATTGAACATTTCAATACATATTTCAAAACTTTATGCAAATCAGAATTGATATATCTTAAAGCACTATGAAAATATTTTGTTTTTCAGGAAACTTTCTGAAACCCAGAGACATGTGAAATTGATGAAAGATGTCATGAGTTCTCTTCGTGAATGTGAAAAATCAGGAACACCAATACCAATCGAGCATTTACGTGTATTGGTAGACTTGCATAAAGATCATAAATATTCTGACTGTGAAAGTGATTCTGAAATAGACTCTGAGACAGTGATAAGAGATAATCCATCTGAGAGTGAAATGAATCAGACTAAAGTAGGATCATCATTGTTACTTCAAACTGGAGAGTAAGAGATATTTTTTTTATAACAATGATATATATACATTGAATCAATTCAAAAAAATAATTTAAGAGTTCATTTAGTCAGATGAAATGTAAATATCCATAAAAGGTTAGGTTTTACTATAATTTATTGTTCATTTTTTATTTATAAAATGGACAATATATTTCAATGATTTTATGAGTTAATTTTCATTCAAATTAAATTTGTATTTGTTAAAAACTGTGAGAGATTTATTTAGTTTTTATATATCTGTTTATGAAAAATTTTAAGTTTGAATTTTGCTTATTTTTGTTGATGAATATAGCATCAAATTTCCAATTAATTTTATTAACTAAACACAATTTCATTTTTAAAAATATTATTGGAAGCTTTGCAAATTGGTAATCAAAACTAAGCTAAAATATATTGCAAATTCCAGCCTCTGTACTGAATTTGAACTGGAATTAAAACATTAAATGATAAATAATCTTTAAAGAATGTACTGAAGGTTAAAGGTAGCTGTTTAGCATGATTTAGCACCAACTTTTGGTCTGATAACAGTGATGATTTGTCTCAGTATGAATTCAGCGAGGTGCTGGAAGTGTTGGGGTAGCCATACCAATGCATAACCTCTAAACAGAGTCTCATAGTTCTGATGATTGCAAACATATTTGATGATGTCCAAGATTTTATGTAATACATAAATAATTGTTTCTTACCTCAAAATATCAGTTTTATTTCAATTTAACAAGTCCCATGTATTTTATTGTGATTTTATTTCAAACCTCAAAGCATTACTGGTAGTGTTGTTCCTTTAGGTCAAAATTTTTAAATATGTTTAAGTCAAAAGACAAAGGAATTTCACAGTAGAGTGTTCATTAAACCATTTGCATATAATTTATGAGCAATATCACAATGGGTTGTCTTGTTGAAGTACAAGGTTTCTAAAGGGATATTGAAGTTGCACAAACAAGAGCACCTGATGGTTAAGGATATAGTAATGTTGACGTATGAAGGATGATGTCACATCATTTTGGCCCATTAAAAAAGTTACCATATTATGACACCCATATTAGCAAAAGAACAACATATAACAAGAACGGTCCACCATTTTTATGGGGCTTGCTCTTTGTAATTCAATTGCTCTTAAGTGTATATATCAGGTGGACCAAATTTTGAAATTTAAGAGTTTCCTCACAATGTATTTAGATATCTGTAAAATATTTTATATTTGCTAATAAATAAAACATTCTCTAAATTAAATATAATCATATAAACTAATACTATTTATTAGTAATTTATACTTTATCATTTTTTTTTTACACATTTTTATTCCAAATCAGCATGTTAATTGGATATTATTTTAATATATTAATTTTAGTTTTAAGTAATTTGAGCAATCAATTCTTTGTAAATCTATAGAACTGAAATGTTATTTCCATAGTTAATGTCAGCTGTACTTTTGTGCTTACAAATTGTCATTTCTTAAACTATTTGAATCAAATTCAATATCAAATGGCATCAATGATATTAAATATAGATGTTCTGGTTTTTTTCCTACAAAACATATTTGTTACAAAAATTCTTTAGTTGAAATTTAGTCTAAACCAAGGTTTAAAATAAAATACTCTTCCCTCCCCCTTTCCTTTAGTCATGAACAGGACGAAATTTCAGCACTTGGAGCCTGCAATACAGAACTTGTTGCTAGAAGGAAGAAAGATTTTCTGGCATTTGTAAGTGATTATAATCGATGTGTAGAGGTACCAACAAGCGAAATAAATAAAAAACCATCAGGTCAATTAAAGGAGTTATCTACTTTTCAAAGTCAATTACATAGTCTAATCCAAATGTCATCTGATGGAAGAAATGAAGATGTACGATCATGTGGTGAAGGTGGATATATATCGAATCGAAACTCTGAAAATCGAAATCCTCTAGATCATGTGCAGCCGGTACGGCCTTTACGTCATCATCAAGATAATTTATTGTTAACCAGACAAAATGTAGCAACTATGGAATCTCAAAATCAAAGCTGCAGTAGAAATTTACGTAGTAGAGGTCAGAGCTCTAAAAAGGATAATATTAATAATTTATCGGGCAAGATGGAAAAGCTTAGCATTCAAAATAGTATGAATGGCCCATTTTCTCAGATAGTTGATATTCCTAAAGATAATATTGACTCAGTATCAACACTAAGCTCAGAATTAAATCAAAGTCGTTCCGGTGAAACAGAGCGAAAAACAATAATTGACATTCTTACTTGTGGTAGGAAAAAGCAAATGTATGATAGAAATCAGGACAACCATATTCACAGCAATTCCTCTATAGATTCTGAACCACTTGAATGCTCAAATAGTGCCATAGCAGTGGATACAACAGTTGCTGCCACATGGGGAGGATCAAGCACTCAAGAAAACTTTGAGGATGAAGCTGAAGAACCAGCAGCAAATTTACAAAGACAGCATCGTCTAGAGGGTAAATAATATTTTTTGTATGTGCACTATATGTTTAACAGAATAATTTTTTTGTGATAAAAGGCTCATTAATACTTTATAATGACCTTTAAGTATTCACTTATTACACAATGTTAGATTAATTTTGATTCATGTTTTTTTTTTTTTTTTTAAATCTAGCACTAAGGCATTTGTTTTGTAACATAAATTAATGTCGCAATTAATTTTTGGATAGTTACATAGTTGAAGGATTGTATCTCTGCATGGTTTTTATTCTTGTATAATTCTCTATGTTTTCTCTTGCACCTCTATGGAAAATTCAACATTTTTTTCCCTAATTGAATAAATATGCCTTTTCATATGTAGCTAGTAATCTGTTATGGAACTAATGTTTAATTAATTCAGCATTTTTGTTAGTTCTTGGAGATGGTTGTATGCATATAATAAAAAAAAAGCATTAAGTGTCTAATAAAATGATATAAGCTGAGAGTTATGTGTTTCTTCTTGCACATTTCTTTTAATGATTAGGTAGTTTTTATTTTAATTCTCTTGAAAAAGGGGGAAAAAAAAGAAAAGAAAAGAAAGAAACTGAATGGTGGGTTGATATAACAAATTGAATATATATATAAACTGATATGTGATTATCTCTTAAGTAGAATAATGAAGTAGTATGTACAGTAACTGAATGACTTTCCACAATAATTAGTATTTAGAACATTATGCATTGCTGAGTAAATTTGTACAATTTCTTATAAAATAGATGAATAATCATTTAACATATTTGCTTATTGATGCTAGACCAATGCTTTAGTGTGGCTGCAGTTTAGTGTGTATAAAAAATAATAAATTTAACAGGGTTTATAATGAAATATTACTATATAGAATTTGATTATAAAACAAGGATTGTTTCTAGACAAACACTCCTTTATTAAATTCATTCAAAAGTAATGCTTTCAATTTGTGTGTTGCAAGAGTACGTAAGCAATTTAAAAAAAGGTACATGGTGAACTTAAGAAATAATCTTATTTTAAATACGATTTTCCTTAAATGACAATAACGGAATTCTTATATTAGAGTTCTATAGTCAAAATAGATCCTGAGACAGATATGTAGTTAAAAACAGTAAATTGAGTAGTAAATATTTTTTTAGTTTGAAAGATAGCTGCTGTTCTGTTGTAAGATCCATAGTGAATATTTTTTTCAGGAGCAGACATTAGATTTAAAACTCGAGTTCTCTATAATCCTTTCACTATAAATTGTTTTCTTCATAATTTTTGCAAATAGTTTTCTTCATAAATTGGAAAATTCTATTCCATTGTTTAATAACTGACATTAATCAATTTAATTTTGAATGATTTATAGACTTAATTTTGTTTCAACATCAGAAGATTAAATTAAGTATTTTTGGAAGGTAATAACATCTGCAATAAATTTTTCTTTGAATAAATAGTTACAATAAGTAGTATTTGAGTATATATAATGTATTTGTAGCAGAAAATAGTATATTTATATTAGATTTATAGTATAGTATGTTTATAATAGAACCCGAGAAAGAAATATCTTCTAATAGATCTGTTTTAAATTTTTGAAAATTTAAAAACTCAGTTGTGCAGCAGAGTACATGTAGTATTATCATCCAGCCACAGTTGGCAAGTTGTCTCGAATAATTTTCTTTCATAAATTTAGACTTATAGTTTTGTCAAATTAGATTTGAATTTTCTGCTATCACATGGCCAGAAATTTTACTGAACTTAATGAGGCCTATTTAATTCATTCTCATAACCCTAAATGAGGTTGTAACACTTTAGACCCTACCCTTGTTCATCATTAATCCCTTGAGATAAACTATTATACCTGCAATATATAAATAACTTTGATTCTTAATAATCTTAATTCATCAAGTATGCTTAATTTATTGAAACTGGGTTATTTTATTTAAGGATAACTTTTTGTTGAATTGTTATTATGTTTAGTTTAAAAAATGACTCGCAGTAATTTTTTTTAAAAACAAAACATCACATTATAGATGTTAGATTTATAGTAAGTTTACAAAAGTTGAATTACTAATGACATTAGGCTGATAAACTGGAAGAAATTAAAAGTATTACTTAAAATTTTTGGTTATTTTTTTTTTTTTTTTCATCAAATCAAGTTGATTTAACAGAAACATTACCAGTAATTATTTTAACAGTATAATAATTATTTTTATGAAATTAAGATGGATTTTTTTTATTTAAAAAAAATAGGTGGGATAAATAAAATTTAGGAAGAATATATTTAAATTAATGTTTTAAGAAACATATCTTCTAGCTCAAATATATTGTTATTAAAATGATATTCTAGAAGTATTTAATGTCGCTAATTATCGGATGATTTTTTTTCTGTTAATGGCATAATGATATATTATAGGAATTGATGATGATAATATTAGATAAAAGATATAAAATACATTGGATAATTTTCATTAATAATTCTCTTGAAAGAACTGCAAAATGTAAAGTTTCAAGTTACGTTATATTTGCAGACTTGGGTGTTGATTTACAAAAAGGATTTTGTATATATTATTTTACTTTTGTAAAATTTTATAATAAACTATCGTTATTTTTATTTTTAGGAGCTTCCAGAAGTAGCTATCACCCTGTACCAAAAGTAAAAAAAGTTACAAAAATGGTAAAAAGTATTTTGTGTAAAATTCCTTTTTTTTGTGTTAGTCTTATCCATTGCCCTAAGCTCTGTTTTTTTTTTTTAAGCATTTTTGTCATTTCTTTAATTTTAACTGTCTTAGTTTTGCTGTCAGTCATGCTGAAAAGAATTATGTTCTTTGTTACAGAAAATCCACATTAAAGTGGGAAACTGTCTCATTATTGCAATAAGAAATTATAAATATAACTTATATATACTCATTAAATGTAAATTCATGTTTTGATAAACAGTACTAATTTGACTTTTCCCCCAAAATTTTATTTGTATGAATTTAACATATTTATATCAGTATGAATGTGAAACAATCTTTTTCAGGGACCCTTGAGAGGAACCACATCTGGCTCATGTTTTGAAATGCCCAATTCTGCTTCCTGTTCTTCTGAAACTACCAAAGATTATCAGCAGCAAATATCCTCTCATTTTATACAACAGTTAAGAAAACAAATCAACCAATTGAATGCTCTGTGTCAAGAGGAATTACTGAATGAGGGACCACTACCATCTATGAATTTCCATCATAATTCCAATCCCAATTTACTTGCTTCATGTAAATATATTTTATTATTTTAAAAAAACATTATTTTAATATGTAATTAGACAAAAGTTTTTTTATAAGAAGATAAAAGTATTTTTTAATTAAGAAATACATCACAAATATTTTTGTTTTAAAATTTGCATTGAATTCTGTTTCATTTATTCCTTCTTATTTATGATGTTCTATCTATAAATATTTTGATTGGGAAGTACTTAGCATCTAAAAATAATTGTGACTGACCAACTAGTTGTATCCCTTACTAATTTTGTACTCATGAAGATTTATTGAAAATGTTTGATAATTTATCAAACTTAATTAATTCAGTTACTTATTTTCATGTTCTTTCCTATCAAGTATCAACTGATAGTGAATAATCAAGTGTATTTAAAGCTTAAAATTTCTGCAAACTGCAGGACCAATTGATTAGCTGTGCTCAAGTGTTAAATGAAAATTTTAGTTATAAATTCTTTGTAACATGTATAAATTGTTCCTGTGTTTGTGAGTTATTTCATTTTTCTTAATCGTAATTTATCTTTTGAAGTATTTGTTATATGTATAATGCTGTCCTGGTAGAACTATAATTACTGTTAAATTATTATATAAGATTTAAGTCATTTGGAATTGGAAGTAGTTTACATAAATTACTTTATTCTCCGCATTTTTTGGACACTTACTTTCAGCACATATTGTTCCTTGATAAAAAAAAAAAAAGGCATGCTGCTTATTGTAAACAATGTAAAAGAAATAACATTTAAATGGCATATTTGTAACAAGGAAGACATTTGAAATACAATCCAGTATATAATGCACAGTTCATATTAAGTTTATAAGAAAATTTAATAAGTATAATTGTGTGTTTTAGGTTTGTATAAAATTTTTGTTTCTTAAATTTAAAAAGTTATTCAAAGTATGATGAACTTAAATCATTTAAATGTACAATAAATTAAAATGTAGTAAGAGTTGTTGAATATGAAAATGAATGTTGCTGTAGTAATTTTTTTTTAATTATTTAAAGAGGGATATGGAAATTAAGTTTTAAAGGTATTCAAACTCTTTTTTTTTTCCTTCTTCAAACTGTATTTTGTGAATTAATACTATATTAATAATTTACATTACTGGATATTTATTTCAAGGAAATTTGAAGTTTTCAAAGTGATGTAACATTTCATTATATTTTTTTTATAAATGGTGTAATTAATACTTTTTTATCTGTAGGTCAACCTCTTCATGCAGCTAATGATATTATTCATCCTTATAACCAGCAGTTATTGTTGTGCTTAAGTCAGTGTTATCATACTTTATATCTACAACAGCTGGAAATACAAAATCTCCATCGCTATATCCGGCATGTATGTTAAATATATGTAAAGCTCTTCCTCTTAACATTTGTTTTCAAACTGTTAACATTGCTTTTTGTGTTGAATTTAGTGTGGCGAAATTTTTAATATTGCTGTATACAACACTTTTCATGGGCATGCTTTAAAATTTTTTTTAAAATTGTTTCTTTTTTACTCCTTTATGATAAATATTGATGAGAGGGAAACGTATAATTATTAATAACTAAAAACTTAACTATAAATTGTAACTAATTTGTGTTTATTTGTAAAATTTCAAATACAATTATTTTCCCAAAATGATAAATATAATCCGTGGAATTTATATTACACAGAAAAATAAGATTTTTATAAGTTTGATTGCTGTGCAATAATGAAGTGTAAACATTCTTATTGTAAACTGTTCTGTTTTTTAAATGCTGGTTTTTATTGTGGTTTCAGTATTGTATTAGTATTATTCAAATTACTTCACTTTTCATGAATTACCAAAAATAAATGAAAGTTTATTATTAGAAAAGGTTATCAGGAATTCGTGCATTTTATTTTAGACATAGCTTTAAAAGAAGAAATTGAACATGAGTTCTCAATATTTGTTTGTTAAAACCTTTATAAATATTTCTAAAAGTTTTAAAAACACAAAAAAAAAAAAAATATCAGTATGAGTAACAAATAAAAACAAGTTTTAATCAACACAAAGGAATTAAAAGCTGCATTCCAAAAAGAGTGTGTTATTTTATCCATTTTAAAGAAAACACCTTTTTTGTTTTGCTGTTTTGGATATTCTTATAATTTTATAACATATCTAAAATAATTATTTTCTTCTTTTCTAAAGCAAAATAGCTTGCAACTGTGTATTATAAACATGTAATGGCTACAACACTTTATATAAATGATAAAAAGTTTTTATCACTCGTGATAATTTATGTAAACAGTAATCCTATAAAAGAGTTGGAAGTAATTAAATATTGCTTTAGTTTTATGTATTTGAACTGAGAAAATTGCTTAATTATTGAATTTGATTTGATGATTATTCATTAGCTTTAACAGCATACTTATTGATCTTAAGTTCCACACTCTAAATTTTTTTTATAGAATATTAATGTTTATGTGCTTTTCATTTTTCATACTAAAGTACCTTTAAAAATAGTGAAAATGCATCAGGTTACACTAAAATAAAAAAAAATTATGCATTAGAAAAACAAATAGTTTGAAATTTCTATTTGAAATGCAATAATAATTGAGCAAATTTCCGTAACTCATATATATGAATCCAAAGCAGTATTTTTCACAAATTGAAAGCTATGCATTGAAGCACTAATTATCAGAATTGATCTTGCATTTAATATGTATATTATTTGCAATTTGTTTATTGATTAATCCAATAAACATAAATGTTTTCTTTTTATTCCATTGAATATTGTTATTAAAAAAATAAGTTTTGATCTCTTTTTGTTTATTAAAGTGAAGCTTTTAATATGAAGTTATTCAAAGTAAGAAATACTTATAGTTCCTGTACTAAATAATGAAGTGGTGTAATATTGTAATTGAATTAAAATATTTTTGAAAACAGATACAATTTTTCTAAATCTTGCTGAGGTTGCTTAGTGGTCATGGTCGTGGACTCATGGCCAGTAGTTTTAATCGAGTCATAGTTTTAAGCCTTGGTATAAGTAAAGACCCTCCGAATAGCCGGGGCTGATGCACGCTAAATCTTTCGAGGCCCAAAGTCCTCTCATTGGCGTGGAAGTTAGTAGAGCAGGTGCCAGCTTGTCCTTGTCACTTCACTGAGGTTCAAAATTATTAGGTCCACTGCCAATAGCTTGTGTTGCTTCTTGTGCAATGTTAATAATATCTGCCAACCAATCTAAATCTTGCTGTTTTGCATGTGACTATGATAATAAAGTCACTATTGGGATGTGAATTGGGCTTAAAATTGTTTTTCAGTTTATTTTCTTGAAATAGTTTTTAAGACATTTCATTAAATATGTTCTAGAACTTGATTCAGATATTATATATAATAAAAGGCAATGTAATATTTGATAAATTAATTTAAAGTCTGGTGTTGATACAAAACTTTTTTTTTAAAAAAGCCAAAAATTTATTGAAGATAATTTAAATCTGTTTTTATAATAATCGGTTATAATGGAATTTTAAAAAATAAAATTACTTTTCTTATGCTTGTCTTCATTATTGATGCTATTGTTGATTGCTTTACTAACCTTTTCATGTAATTTTCAGTCCATGCATATTAATATCTTTATGTGTGACAAATTTCAAGTTTGTTTAAACCATTGTAAAGCTTCCTATGAATTTATTCACCCAAACATATTAAACATGACTTCTGTTGCAAAAGGTATATTTTGGCGAATGTGCAAAAGACCCCTTTTGTTTCACAAAATTTGACCTTATGTCTACATTTCTTTCTTTCTTTTTTTTTTTTTTTTTTTGCTTCTTTTATTTAACTTTAATTTCTTTTTTAATTAACTTTTTAAAAGTTAATTCTTAATTTTTTAAAACCTTTTTTTATTTTCTCATCTTTTGTTTGACCATTTTTACATTGCATTTCTGTATCTTTTTAACTCTTAAAACTTTATTTTATGCATGAAATTAGAAATGTTTAGTAATTTTGTTTTCGATAATTTTTCATTGCAAAATTTTTGTTTGAAGTTTTTGTTTGGTTTTAAAGCACTTTCGTACAAATATTATTTTATTCTAGAATATTGACTCCGAAGTAATTCATCAAGCAAACAACTTGAATTCTCAGGGTAACAATGGTGAAGATTTTGAATTTCGTCCGTGGTGTATGTCTGCATGTTCAAATCCACTTATGCCGTCCAACATGTATCCTAATGACCAAGTCTCACCTAGACCTACAGCAACTTACTTGCAACTACCATTGAAATCATATCCACCTCACAGTACTCCAGTTGCAGGGACTCGTCCTGTTCGAGCTGTTATTCATCCTGCTAGTCAAGAAAATAGAGCCGCTCAAGAAACGTTAAATAATCAGGTTTAAAACCTAAATATTTTTTGTAGACAGGTAGTGAGCAGTGTAGAAAGTTAACTAAAGACTTATAAGCTTATTGGGCTGTCTCATGTTCCTTCAGAAGTGTTTATGAAGATAATTTGAAAATACACTTGATTTTCTCCATGATTATCAGACTTGGAGAAAACTTCAGTTTAGTTTTATTCTTGCAGTGTTGCTTTAAAATAATTTTTTACTGTACTTTTCTTAATAGTTTAATCTTTTATTATATACTTTAAAAGCTTGATTAAATTTTTTTGTGAGCTGTGTTTTAATGATTCAGTAAACTTTCATATATACTTTATAAACTTTTGATATATTCCTTTAATCCTTTTCACTTTGTTGTCTCTTTTAAATCTATTTCATCTAAGTATCAGAAACCTGTATTGATCAAATATGTAAGTATTGGATATTTTTAAAACATGTGCATCTGTATGGCATTTTGCTTTACCCTCTTAAATTAAAATACGGTAAGATAATGATTTTATTTGTATTTTATGCCATCATTTCATAAGTTTGAGTATTAATTATTTTATATTAATTTTATGACAGAATTTTTTTACTTTTTATTATGATCATAAATCTATCCTGTTTCTTGTCTCTATAATTAAAAAAAATTGTGATTAACCATGTTATGTGTATGATATCTACATTGTAGCAGGTGTGAATTATAATTTAGCTTTATGTTGTCAAACCATTGTTAAACTAGGTAAAGATCCTATCCTCTCATAAAGCTACTGCCACTTTTCCCTTTTACCAATATTTGGTAAATTATCTGAAAAAGTTATTTCAATTGAATTAAATTGTATGAAAATTTTATTCCATGAACAACCTGGATTTTTAGAAACTTTCCATCACTCTCTAGCTTCTCTGCGTAGCTGAATTCATAAAGTCTGATAATAATAATAATGAGAAATTGACATGTGGTTTTCCTTAATATACAAAAAGTTTTAGATAGAAAATGGCTTTAGGAACTCTTGTATAAATTAACCCATTAGCTGTCACTGAAAAAAATTAATTTAATGCTGGATAAATAAATAACCTTTAGTATATCTATTCCGTATTATTAGCCTGTATTTTGGTGCCAGAAATAAAAACTACTTGATGGTCTTTTCACTGTTTATTTTCAATGATAAACTTGACATGAAACAATATGACAATTCTGCAGCATAAAGTAACATAAATTTGAATTACTTAATACAAATTCCGAGAAACATATCTGCTGCAGACTTAGAGTTGTAGATTGCTTTAATACACCAAAAAGGGCTCCTGGAAAGCTAGCATCTATCTGGATGATCTGGAGGATAAAAAAAAATTAACTTCTTTATATATCTGTTTACCATGTGGGTTTGATATATGCAGGGCAGCTATGGTTTGCCCACGATACCCATGTGATTACCATCCACATAGTGAGTGATTGTAAGGTTTTATGGCGCAAGAGCCAAAGCAGGCTTTTCCACTACCATCCTTGTTGACCACAGATTCTCAACAGCCATGATCCCAACAAATACTAAAATAATAAATCCAAATATTTTCATTGACCAATTAATTTCTTGGTCTTTACGCATTAAATATCTAATAACTTGGAGTAATGTTAGATAAGATTCACTTTCAAACAAAATACAGTACAAATTGATAGGAAATTTTAAGTTTGTACTTATGAAGTTTATACATCAATTACTTGGGATTCAAAATTTACTGGAGTTAACTAAGATTCTTATCTATACTTATTCTTGGACCAGTTTTAACCTATGCCTGTATAGTGTGGAGTTTTGCTGCAAAGACTTAAATAAATCAGAAAGATCTCAAAATCACATGAAACAAATATTTAGTGCTCAAACAGTTTATGAGGAACAAAGACCAATTTTAAGGGATCAACTCCCTGACAAAACTATCATCAAAAATTAGTAATTAAACTCTTTGTAAACTTCAAAACAATCAGTAATTGTTCCCTTAAGAATATATATGTAATGTCCTAATTTTAAAAGACCAAGGAATACCTTTTTAAATTCTTAATTTCTCTGTCTGTTTTTTACTACAAACCTTCTAAAAATAGTTGGAAATCTCTTCCAGTAGTAGGAGACTTGCAAACCAGCCAGTGTCAACTCTCATACTTGCACTTAAAATAGAAATTTCTATCTTCGGAAAAATTTTCGTAGTCAACTTTTCTATTACTCTGAAATGCTGCATCATGATTGGTTAGTAGCTTAAAGTTCCTGATCCTCCCCCCAACTGTAGTCTGCCAATGGCATGCTGGTTAAGACTCTGAAATAATGCAATTTAGCAGCAGATAGCAAAAGCTTGATATTTGCTGTAAGACTTGTTTTAACTAGTCTTTTCTTAAATTTTATTTACCTGTAATTTTAGTTTCATAAAAGTAAGAGTAATTAAAAATTTTAATATTTTTTTTCTGGTTGATGTTTACCCAAGAATTGTTAGTAACAGGAAAAAGTACTTTAATATATTTGGTGATTTATAAAACATATGAAAAATAAGTCTTGAATCCTTTTATTTCATTGTCTTACTACATTATATAACCTCAAAGTGATTTTTTGTCTATTAGATAACAAGTTTCTGCTGATTTGATGTAGCAAATACTATGATCGTTCAATAAAGTCTTAGAAAATCCCAGAGATAGGGCTCGTAGCATCAAAATTGTATGTTTTTAGTAAGTATCATGAGTCACTAGACATCTGTGTAAGTGTCTTATTTCCATCTCATGGTTTCATTTTCATTGTTGATTGAAGCAAGAAACTTGTGTTTATTTATAAAAATGGGAAAAGGGAGTTTCGAGCAGTGATTAAACATGTATATTTAAGAGGCTTAACACCAAAAGAGATCAAAACTGAATTGGATGAAGTTCATGGAACATCTGTTTCTGTGTTTGCTACTGTATACAGTCTGGTAAATGAATTTATGTGTTGCTGCTCATCTACAAAGATAAACATCATTTGGGACTTCCAGTGGAAGTGACTACTTCCAGAATCATCGACAAAATCCAGTGATCAACGAATCAAGTGCATGAAATAGTTTAAGTCACTGGCATGTCACAAAGTACAGTATTTTAAATTTTGCTGGAAAAATGGGGTGTGAAAAAAATCTGGGCAAGATGGGTACCTTATTTGTTATCGGTGGAAAATTAAAGGAGTCATGGTCGATTCTGAGGCTATTTTGGAGGTTTTTCGTCACAATCCTGACGAATTTCTTCGTCAATACATAAGTGGACAAAATATAGATATACTACTATACTCCAGAGACAAAGGAACAGTCAAAACAGTGGGTTTTTGAAGGTGAACAGGCTCCGAAGGAAGCAAAGATGATGATATTTGCTTGCATGGTCATGGCCACAATTTTTTAGGATGCATGCAGAATTGTCTACTCGAATAAAGGAAAAGCAATAATTGGAGAATATTATGCATTGTGATTGCACCAGTTGAACAAAGAAATCAAGAAAAACTCCATCCACAGGACTCAGCCCCCAGTGCCTTTTTTTAAAAATTTCCATACTTAAACCGTAGTCCACCAAGCCATTTTTTTATGTTGAATGAAGAGGTTAGTGCCCAAACTGATGCCTATTTTGAGGACCTTCTGAAATCTTTTTAGAAGGCTTAAAAACGTTGGAGAAACACTTGAGTAAGTGTATAGAGCTGTTGAGTAAATGAGATTATGTCGAAAAATTTTAAATAAACCATCTAAAATAATATTTTTCTTTCTTTTTCTAAGGACTTATTGAACCATCCTGGTAACTAATTTTAATCATTCTTTATGAAAAGAATCAAGTTTCATCAGACATTAATCTTAATGAGATTATATAAGAAAAGAGACAATTATTTTTTGAATTTTTTTTATTTTCAACAGTTTTTTTTTAATATTCATTTACTGCTTTTTTCAGCTGTAACTTTTAGAATTCTTGTTTCTTTCTCCTGAACTGTACTTCTATATGTTGTCTGTAAAATCTGTTTTTATACATAAAACTTTTTCTTTCAGGTACCACCACGAACTAGAGCGAATAATTTTTGGGATAACTTTCGTAGCTATTCAAGGCAAAACTTACTCTCTACATCTAACACTGCTAAAAGAAATGAAAACATTGGATTACCAGTTGCACCTCAAATTAGACAAGTTCATCCAATGGTTTCTAATGGAAACATGAACAGTGTGCCAGAATTACCCAATTGTCTTTCATCTACGTTGCCATCAGATTTGAATAGGTAAATTTACTTCAGTTTGTTTAAAAAAAATTCCATTCTTGTTCCCTGTGATAATTTATTGTGTAATTATTATATTTGTTCTCGAAAAAGAGAACCTGAAAGTTATATAAACTTAACTTTTCACTCATGTTTTGTAATTACTGCATCTTATAGTTTTTTGGTTAAATTTGAACTAGTCATTTACTAAATATCAAAGCTGTATAAATACTTAAAAGTTTTATATATAGAATTAATATTGTGTGTTAATATAATTTTAAAGCTTTGTATGATTAATTATGGTATACAATTAAATAATTTTTACATTAATATTTCTATTTTTATTCATACAGATAAGTTACTGTATTTTGTGGTAACAAATTAATATGAACTTTTAGAAATTAATATGATAATGTAGCAGCTTTATTTGAGTTAGAAATTAAGCATAATATTGATTAATGAATAAGATAGTGAAATATATCTTCAATTACTATTTTATTTAAATAAATGGTACGTTTAATAGAAGCATTTTTCACAAAACTTATTAAACTTGGCTAATTATCTTAATTTTTGTCTGTGCTAAATTTTAAAAACAATTGTTCTAATCATTGTTTATTAAAGTGCAATTAGATAGGTTTTAGTTGAACTGAAGATGTGTTCGTTTCATGAATTTCGTTTAAAAGCTATTAAAATCATTTTGTTTTGTATATTGTAGTTTGAATTTTTTTTCATGTATAAATCTCCTTAAATTATCTGCTTTTGCATAATGTTGTCCAATAGCCCCTTTCCCCTTTGTTAAGTGATGCAATATGACCTGATAAAAGTAAAACAGTCTTACCTCCTGAAATTCCAGAATTTTAAATCGTTCTGTGTTCCCTGGTTATATTAATACATTCTGGTTATATTTTTATATATATTCCCTGGTTATATTTATATATTTTTATATATATTCCCTGGTTATATTTATATATTTTTATCAATCTAATTTGAATTTCTTCCACTCTATTCAATAAATTTAAAAATATTTATTGTCTTCTCTAGAAAGTTATGCTCTTTTTTTAGGCCTGTTGGTAATCCAGATAGACATTTACCTAATCCACGTCGCCATGATGTACTAAATCCTTCTAAGAAACCTAATGCTAGTGCTCCTACTTTTGGTAAGATATAATAGTGTAGAAGTGTATGAAATTTGAATGATTATATAAAATTCAAAAATTATTTTTTCTCTTGCATCTAAATGTGTGTATCAGTGGCATACACAACTTTTCTTTGGAGATGGGATGTGCAGATTTTTATTCATTGAATCTTCGATTGAAAGAATGATTACAAATGACACAGATAGATGATTACAATGATACAGTCTAATAATGCTTCACTGTTATGATACAAAAGTTGTGATATTCGATACAGAGAGACATATTTATAAAGTAATGAAAGCCAATATAATCTGTTTTAGGTTTTTCATTTTTTAAAAAAAAAATTTCGAAAAAATGTTTTTCTTTTTATATTAAATTTTCCATGTATGGAGATGTAATTTTTCGGTATGTGTATCTGGAATGTATGCTATTTTAATACTTGACATTGTGTTTCGGAAAAGGAATTTTGAAAAATCCTTTTATATAGAAATTATTTTAATTATAAATGGACATACATATATGTGGTCTGTTAAACTGATCATAGTTGTTACATTATATTTTTATTGCTGCATGCTTTGTTAAAACTGAAGATAGCATTATTTGGTTTATTTTTTAAAGTACATGCTAAATTTACTTATCATTAAAATTTCACTTTAATTGAAAGTATATATTTCGTTTAGTTTAATTTTCATAGTAAAATTTTGAACATTTCCCCCTCTCTTTAAAGAATCACATAAATATGCCAAATTCACTAGTTAATAAATTACAATCTTTTGAAGAAAAATAATTTACAACTATTTTCTTTGTTTAAGTTAATTTTCTTTATATCTTTTGCTATATGAAAATATTTTTAAATGGCATAATTTTACTATTAAGAAATACTTGTTTGCAAAAATTGTTATTCTTTGTGAAATGTATTTAAAAAGTTAACCGATTTTATCTTTTTGTAAAGGTCCTTGCAGATATTCAGGAATTCATAAAAAGGATTCAGTGCCAAATATGAATTCTTCTGGTGTTCGAAATGTACGTTCTGAACAATATGCTCAAGGTGCTGAATCATCCCATACATTTTCTTCATCAAATCCTAGTAGTGTCAATTTGATTCAATTGCAAGCCATTCCTGATGAATCTAAAGTTGGGTGAGTATTTGTAGTGTAATTATAATTTGATGTCAATGCTAAAGCTGTACTTATTCTCTAAATTGAAATGCTTTGATTATATAATACATGATAGTATTCTGTAGAAATTTTCAATGGTAAGTTATACTTAGCATCATTCTTTTAAAGACATATTTGGTACCTTTTCCTTCTGTTACAGTGCAGGTGAGGTAGTTCTGTGTTATTCTAATTACAAATACAGTATATGTAACAAGCATATTGTAAAATTCTAATTTAATGGTTTAAAGGTTCTTTTGCAATGCTATTTATGTATTTCAACTTCTTTTATATTTATAAATTTCATAACGTTAATGACTTATCATTTAATGTGAAACAGAATTTAGAAATGAATTTGGGTAAAGCAAAATAGAAATTTCTATTTTACTTTTGCTGAAAATTATATATAATATTTTGACTCTCCTATCTAATGTCTTAAAAAATTTCAAGGACACTTTACTTGAGAATATTTATTATTTTTTTAGAAATTTTTCATCTATATGTCCAACTTCAGTGACAGACTCTCCAATTATACATTCCACTTCTGATGCACAGAATTTTCATCATGGTGAATATGATTATTCGGATTTTCTGATTGGTCTCTACAGGGAAGCAAAAGCTCTTAAGTCTGATGTGCAACGTCAGCAAGCTTTGAAAATGATTAGAGAACTAGCCATAAGTGAAAAAACGTCTGATAATGAGTCTACAGGGACTAGTAAAATCAGGGTAAGCTGAAGAACATAACTAAATATAGTGAAAGTAAAATTTTACTGTAAAATATTTTTCATTGTTGTAATAAGTTATTTTCATAATTCAGTAAGGCATATTTAAAAACATATTATATACAGTGTTGCATGCTTAGGTTAGGTAAGCTATTTTTGAGATTAGCTTTTGTATTTGGACATATATTTATGAGAGAATATATTTACAACAAGAGTTTTCATTCTCATTGCAAATAAAATTCAAAATTTAGCTTTTAATTCCTTTTTAAGAAATATGTATGATGTAAAATATAACTGGTTTTCCTTTTTATATCAGTAAGTAGGGTACTTCTCTTAATGCTGGGATCATTCATTTATAGTAAATTTAACATGTAACCGAGAAAAATATTTTCATTAGGACTTATTAATTACGAATATTTTATATGTTTTTTTTATTTTTACTGTAATTTGGAAATATATTTTTGTAGATCAGTTATTCTTATGAAAGTGAATGCATTTAAAAATGGCATAGTTACATGTGATTTTTTTTGTCTTATTTCAAAAATATTATTTGACTCTCTAAATAAAATAAGAGAGGAATTTTTATTAACGCCTCTTTTATGTTACATGCTTTATTATCTGTTTTTATGTAATAAATTTTTGTTGTGAAAATGCTTATTTGTTTAGTTGTTTGACCTCTCTTAGTTGTGTTTTCATTCGAATCTTTTATAAATATTTTGAAATATTTAAAAAATACCCTCTTTTTTTTCTGAATGATATTCATTTTGAATTTTAGCTGTCCATAAAATTCTTTTGGTCAACATTTTCTAATGCCACTACATAAATTGAAATTCATTAAATTTATTAAAGTTGTTTCTATGTACATGTTCCTTTAATTATTCAGGCTGAGGCCATAAATGTGTTCTCTTGTCAAACTTTGTGTATCTTTGCTTCAAATATTTGCTAAACAGATTGATGGATAATAAAGTATATATGATTGAAGTTTATTAAAAAATTATTTTATGTTATTGTTTTAAACTAGTACCAGTGTTATCTACTTTTCAGGTAAAAAAAAATATGCTATCTAATCTTTTGTTATATATTCACTTCATTGTAATGATGGAAACTTTTATTATTTGTAACTCAAGGCTACTTTTAGAATTTTCATCTTTCACATATATAATATAAAAGATATCAATATAAAAAATAAAAGGGGTTGATAACTGCTAGCACATGGCATTTTTGCACATATTTTAAACTAAGTTTAATCATGTTTGTTCATTCTAGAATGATCATGCTGTTTCTTCAAATAAATCAGAAGGTGCTGCTTCTGTGCCAGTTGCTGAAAGTTCTTTTAATGAAACAAATGTAAATACTTGTGATTCTTTTGATAATGAAAAACCTTCAAGCCGATTATCAGAAACGAATTTGCCATGGACAAACCAAGTAGGTTAAATTTCATTGAAATTGAATCAGGCTTCTTCAATCTTTTATGTTGTGTATAAATAGTGTTTTTTGTATTATGTTTGGTGTGAAAGCGCAAAGTGAATTGTTGATTCTGGGGGACTAAATAATAAATTGCATACAAGAAAAGATTATATTGAGTTCTTTCACTAGTAAACACATAACAATTTTAGACAATGGGCTCATAGTGGTTTTGGGAGAAAATTATATATTAATTACTGTAAGTTGGAGTATCTCACTCTTATATATCTTTTATTATTTGTATGATAAGAGTATTGCTACTAAAAACCTGAAAAACTTCCAATAAAATTCTTTACACATGTGAAAAAAAGATTAAAATGCCTTCCATTGGCCTAAAAATAACATGTAAACTAATCTATGAATCATTTTTCTACATAAGTAAACCTGGGAAGAATTAGTTATTTACTTATCAGTTTACCCCCACATATGCTATTATGGCTAGCATAGTTGTCATGATTGCGAACTCACATCCAGCATTATTTCTGTTGAATTGGGGGTTTGAGCTCCGCTGCCATTAAAGACCTGCTGTATGGTGGTACTAATGCATGTTAAATTTGTGTAGGTACCAAAACCTCCAAATATGTGGCGTGGAAATTTAGAGAGGGAGGGGCCAGCTGGGGTGTCATTCTCATCACTTGATCAAGGTTCAAAGTTATGAGGTCTATCACCAATACTCCTTGTGTTGCTTCTAACTGTGACATTGATAAACGATCAACCAATAAAAGAAAATCATGTTTGCTATAACTATAAACAAGGAGAGCCGAGTTCACGATCCAAAATATATATATTTAAAAAGGATTTCCTCCTCCAATCAGAATTCTTTAAAAATTTAATAAAAAATAAAAAAAATCCTCGAATGTAATTGCATATTAAAAAAGGGAAAGAGAGAAAGACGTAATAAAATTATCTGAATTTTTTAAACCTGAGATCCATTAGCATGTATGTGCAAATTAAGTCTTTGCAATGCATCAATAGAAAATAAGTATTAAAATCCATGTTCTGGTAATAAAGTGAATTTGATACCTTCCCACAGCCCAATAATTTTGTTTTCGAGTTTAATATCTCTTAAATTTTATTTTTAAATTACAATGGTAAATTAAAAGTAGTTACAAAATTTGAATGTGTAAATTTTTGAGTTAAATATTTAAATTTTTTTTTTTTTCTTTTCTTTTCTTTTTTTTTATATATATTGAAGAATTTGCCCACTGCTGCCATTTCACCATTAAGTAAGCAAGCTACTCCCAAGTCTGTTTCAACTGGAGCAGTTCGGAAGAAACCTAAACTTCAAAGCACGTGCTTCTGGGATAGTCTTTCTAATGCACAAAATTGTGCTCACAACTCTCAAGAAAATGAAACTACTTGGGAAGATTTTAATAATGTAAGTTTTATATATGGATTAAGGAAGCAAAAATTATTTTTCTGTTTTTAAATTATTATTATTTATTTATTTATTTATTTTTTTGCTAAGTGATTTATTTTAAGATTTTAGCAAAATAATTTTGTTTAAATACATATAATAATTTTTAATCTTTCTTTTTAAGGTTTCATCATTACAGCCTATTAGAGAAAATCATCCTGATTTTTCTAGGAATGTAGTGGAAAATATAATTGTTGATCTTCAGTCAGCTTTACCCTTTGGTCAAATGAAAGAGGATTCATCTGATAGCTTTTGGTCATCTATTAATGCATATATTATTAGCAGAATACGGTCTCATATGAATGTGCCTTTGCCTCACAAATCCCTGGCTTCATTAAGACAGTCTTTGGACCATCTTACATCTGAAATGAAGTATGAAATTACGAAGTTCCTTTGAAAAACTCAGATGCTTTTCAAAATAAGTGTAGAAATTGCACATTTTTTTTTTTTTTTTTGCTCCAATATTAAATATGTTTTTTCTATTTCTAGTAAGCTTATCACGTTAAAAAAACTTTAGTTGGCTACTTCTAATTTATAAGCAAAATTACAATTCCAAATAACATTCTTCTAGACATTTTTATACAAGCTAAATAATCATTATTAAATGAATAATTGATACCTAATATAAAAAATATTGGATAAAAATTTGATCATTAAATTGGAAAAAAAATACACCCAATTCTGTTTTTACACGACAGATACGCTTCCAAAGAATACTTGTAAAAAATCTATATCGCATCTATGGAAAATTAAAAGAAGATTAGTTCTATTCTTGAGAAATCAGCAAAAATAATACAATAAACCTTGAGTTTCCTGTTAGGATTTTAAATATTTCACTTCATAAAGATTGTACTTGTATCATTTAAAGTAAATTAACATTTGAAAAGGGGGAGAAAGGGACGTGACTAATTCATGAACACAAAAATTAGGCATAGTGATATGAGTTACACATTTTATTTGTTGTCACTGACAATAACAATCACTATTTTGTATAAAACTGCAGTATTTCTACTATCACTAGAAATGTCTTGCTCCTCATGCCCCATTGATGAAATTTTTTCTGTTATCTCTTGAACAAAATTAGGACAAACCCCTTGTGATGCCAATGTTTCAGTGGATTCAAGAACAAATTCAGTTTTGGGTTTTGGCTGGGCCATTGTATAATTCTTCAAAATGACATTATTCATTTCAGATCAAGGTGAAACTTCCCAGCTCTTTCCTCATTAGATCATGTTTAATGAAATGATTAGCCAATTGACTGTCTAGTTTAGGACCTTATTTAATTACATTTGCATTTAGAACTGCGTCTTCACACACACATTTTTATCGCTATGTTCTTTGAGACCAGGAGTCTCATGAACAACCTCTTATTATTTCATCTTTACTTAGGGCTTTATCATCTTATAATTCATGGATATCTTTGAACGATAGGTTGTGAATTCTTCTCCAATTATATTTGCTAATGTTAAGATGTTGGGAAATTTGGTCATATTATGGGGGACAGGGTCTTTGTTTTTAATACATTCTCTCTAAACAGCTTTCCAGCATACATTCATAAATGATGGTCTTAATTTGGTTAGTGCTAATTCAATTTGATTAATACAATCAATGATTGAAAATTTCTCACACATTTATGACTGTTAGTGTTTCATTGTTCAGTTTGTTGAAAACATTTTGAAATGTTCTCTTTATGTAGTATATTTTAAATGTCACAATCATACCTTGATCTAACAGTTGTATTAAGGATGTAGTATTAGGTGGAAGAAAAAAAAATTGTACGTTTGGATGTTCCAAGACTGGATGGTTGGGTACATTGTCTATAATCAAAAGAATTTTAAATTCGAGACCCTTGATGTTCATATATCATTAAACTTCTGGGATAAAATATTTATAAAATTATTCAGTAAAGATGTATGTGGTAACCCAAGCTTTTTTTGTTTGCCATCCAGTGAACTGGCAAACAAAATTGAAGTCTACAAAAATTCAAACCATCTCTAAAATTGCATTAAATCTACACTATGGGTGTCTAAACTATGACCATTTAAGGACCATGTTGCCAAAAAAAAAAAAAAAAAAACTGGGCCCAAATTTCAAAAAAAAAAAAAAAAAAAAAAATTGCTGGGCTGCACATACAATATTTTTTCAACAAATTGAAATAAAAATTAACTCTATATAGTTTTATTAAAATAAATAAACTTCTTTTTATTATAATTTTTTAAAATTTGAATTAGATATGTATAAGTAATTATTTATTTTAAATTTGTAAAAGTTTCATTTAATTTAGTTTGCATTTCATAAAGAAGGAAAAATTCGAATTAATGAGATGGATGAATTTGCTTTTGTTGAACAAGCAAATCGATATCAGGTTCAATAAATGATGTAGTAATTCTTACTACTTTTTCAAGATGTTTGTCAGTGATCTTTGTCCTATTTTTGTTTTTTTAAGCTTCATTCTTGAAAATAATTGTTCACAAATATGGGTACTGCCAAAAGCTGAAGACATTAATAAAGTATGATTGTGAAAAATAGGATATTTATTGCGGGGTAGGTAATCTTTATAAAACTCCAGTAAAGAAACATTCCCAAATTTTTCTTTCAATTCAATGTCACTTTGCAGTTCAATGCATTTCATTTGAAGGCAATTTATTTATTCATACAGAAAATAAAGTTGAAAATATGTTGAAATACTCTTCATTTTTTCAAAAATTTTGAAATCTACTTTAAAACTCTTAAATTAAATCAAAAATTAATGCAGCATATTTTGTGCAAATCACAGGTTTATATGCAGCCAAAGTACTGAAATGTGTCTAATTTTACTTTTATTTGATTAAGCCAAAATTTCAATTTTCTTTCAAACGCCGTAATTATTTGGAACATATTATTAATAAATTGATTTTTTCCTTGAAGTCTCAAATTTATCCTAAAGACCCTAAAAGACAACTTTTATATGCATTCCATTCTTAATCAGGAGTGTTTTCTCCAACTTCAATTAATTTAACAAATTTTTGTGGAAATTCTTTTGCAGCCGATTCCTCGGAAGTTGCAGTTTCACCTTTAATTTTTATATTGTGATAAGCATATCTTTTGAGAACTTATCATCCAAACCTGTATGTGCAGAATATTCATACTTTTTGTTTAACTCTGATGAAATGCCTAGTTTCATTTCTTTAATCTGTCTATATTTTCTTAAGTTGTTTGCTTGATGGCATTTTCATCTAAGGGTACTCTTTTTTGCGATTTATCTTCTATCCCCATTACCATCTTCTATCCCACGTTATTTTCCATTTTCTTTTTGACATCTCTTGTATATGAGGAGGATTTAGCACTCAACTTTGTTCCAGAGTATACTGATTTTCATATAGCAACTTCATTTATCTTGTTAGTTATTACGGTAGCTTCATGTAGACCAAAATGCTTTCCTACAGATGTTGTAGGCTGTCCAGTTGCAAGGCAATCTAAAATTTTAATAACCAAGGAGATCACTTTCCTTTTCGCTTTTGTCTTAGGTGAATTATTTGACATTATGTTATGGCTACCGAAAAATATTAGCTATAATTAATAAAACTAAGGTTTTAAAACTATAACTTATCATTTATTGACTTTTATGTAAAAATATTAAATATGTATGTTACATCCTTCTTTGGGTATGTGATCAAAATATAGATAAAATAAAAATAAAGATTTATTTGTTAGCTTGCTCTCACATGCTCTCATCATGTTGAGGATAAACTGTGTTGAAATTATTTTTTCTGAGACTTGTTGTAATATAAATGAAACTGTTCAGTCAGATCAAAACTAGTGTTGGTGGTTTTTTTCACTTTGAACACCAAACTCAAAATGCAAACAAAGTGGACAAAATTCCATATCAAGTTTATAAAATTTGGAGAATTTCTCAAATGGAAATCGAATTATTTTCCTTGTCTCTTATGTGCAATTCTAAAAATAAAATTTTAAGTAAAATTTTTTCTTAAAATTTCGATTGATCGTGTTAAAATATGTTGTGTAAAAAAAAACAGGATTAATTATTTTTTTTTCAAATTCATTTAAAAGAATTTCATTGAAGAACAGGATTGGGTGTATTCTACACAGAAAGAGAAATTTTATTTTCAATGAAATGAGAGCTTTTATGATAAATGACTTTTATCTGTACATGTAATTGCTGTTAATACAACATTGATTTGCATGACTGCTATTCACCTCATAAGTTTCTTACAACTTGTGAGGTACAAATTTTTCTTTTCCAGAACTTTTTTTTTATAAAGAATTTCGAAATGATAGAAAAATTAGGTTATCATGAAATTTTTCAAGGTATGTGTTGGGAACAATTCAGTGATAATAAAAAAATAAAAGTAATTTTTAATGAGGATGTTATTCAGAAATGCACTCAATAACGGCAAAAATAGACATAATGCTATTTTCGATAAGTGCATATTTTATGCATGCATGTAAAAGTATGGTAACAGGTTAACTATTATTACTTTTATTGAACTTAAATAGATTTTTTGATCACTTTCTTACAAAATCATTGAGTATTTCATATATTCTGTGCCATCTTTATTGAAATATAATTATGGCTTGTATATGCACACCTATAACATTTGAAATGGCATCTCCCTTAAAAATAATTTGCAAAGCATATTTTTGGATAATCGTGAAATCGCTGTTAAATGTATTAGAAAAGGGATTGACATTTTGGTTAACATCTGCAAAATATATCTAGTCTTATTAAAATAAAATACTGATAGCAGTTCTGAAGTATTTTGTGTATTACCTTTGGATATGAATGCCATTTGTTACTGATAATTTGGGGGGGGGGGAGTTTCCCTAAAGCCACAAAGCTTTTAATGTTTTAATAAAAGCTTTATTGGTATTTGAAAAGAAAATCTGAATGTTATATTTATTATAATTCCATGTAAGTATTTTTTTAGAAATTTATTACTTTATTAGACTGCCTCATTAAGCTTCATTCATTATAATTTAGGTTCTGCTACAGTGAAACAGAGTTTTTGAAATGTATATCTCAATTGCTATATGACAGTTTGACTTGTTTCATGTCAACAGGAAGATTTTCTGCTAGCCCACCTTATTCATCATTGCCTGATGGATCATCTGTTTTGGTTAGTATTTTACATTTTAATTAATTCTAGAATCTTTTACTAGAATGGAAATAACATTTAGATATATTCAAACCTACACCTAACGCATCTTTAGATTAGATTTACATTCTAATTAATTCTAGAACTTTTTGCTAGAATGGAAATATTTAGATTTATAAAAGCATTTCTTTATAATGTCTTAATTTCCACTACTTCTGAACTAACCCTTCTGAACTTAAATTTTGTTCCTGAGAAAAGTTACTGTAAATAATTTATTGCACCTAAAATGTTTAACGTAAAATATTAATTGGGAAAAATTTGTTCTCTCCTGCATAGGAAAAATGCTGTTTCATATTTTGTAGGGAGGTTTGACAAGTATGATGAAATTTGAATGTATTTATTATATTCTCTACAGTTTAATATTTTTTCAGGTATCATTTCTAGGCATATACTATATTTTTCTGATCATAAAGTACTTCTTTTTATGTAGAAAACTTGACTTAAGAATGCTTAAGGGTTAAGGTAACATTCAAATATGAATCTTTATACTGTATCAAAGCATTTAGAGGAACACACACACATACCGTAATAATGTTAGTATTGCTAGCCAATGAAGGTAGATATGTAGGGTAATCTCAAACTGGGAACAACCAAGAATAGAAAAAGCATTTCGATTCTTAAGTCACCTTGAGAAGTGAGAAAATCACTGATTTGCACTCTTTGTCTTTGAGGGTCAGTAGCTATTAGTGTGCAAACATGTTTTTTGTGCAGTTTAAACTGCTAGTGTGTAATTTCAAACTATTTTTTTTAATTGGTTGAATTTTTACCCTAAAATTAGGGGGAAATTAGAAGCACATAAGAAAAATTGGGTAAAAAAACTTCATCAAAACATGGGAATATATGTTTCTACAAATATAATATATTCTTTCTTGGGAAATATAGTGAATGTAAATAGAATTTATGAAAAGACATGTTATGCATACATATAAAAATTAATGACTATAAAACTGTAATGATAGCATTCCTTAGATTTCTAATCAGCAAAAATGAAATTTAACTTTGAGCTTAATCAAATTATGAATTGGGTGAAATACCTTTTGTTCCATCAAATCAGACTAGATTCAAAAGGCACCTAATCAATCATGATCGAAACAAAGGGTCATGAAAAAAAAAGTTGCTACTCTATAGTTTTTGCTTATTCAGAGGGACAAAAAATACCACCCAATACATGCAAGTTAATTTTCAAGGGAATGTGAATGAACTACATCAGTAGCATTAATATCCGCATCCAAGAGAATGACCAGATGGACTACAGAGGAATAAAATTTTGAATACAGAAGATTTGGGAAACGTCCTGATATATTCTTTAAAAAGACTGCTATGTTAGTGTGGGATCAGTTAAGAGTGCATAGAACAAAATCTTCCGAGAAGCTTCCAAGTGAATAAGAACCCTTGTAAAAGTGGAATAAATTGATGACAAAGGCAAATTACCATGTTACACAACAAAGTGTACAAAACTGTCAATAATTTTGGAGGCTTTTCCTCGAGTGAAAAATTCAGAGGAAGCTATGGAAGAAGAACTATTATAAAGGTGTTCAAGGAATGTGAGATGAGTAATGTGATGCATGGTACTAAAGGTATAGTTCTAATTTATATACTTATTGTGCTTTGTAACTTGCTTTCCCCCCCCCCTGTATTTTTACACTTTTGGAGTCCTCTATCTTTGTATTTTGTCCTGTACTATAATTTGGGATGGATAAGTTGTGGCTTATACATTTTTAAATTTTAATATTTGCTGTGTATCTGAAGGTGTTTTATTTCCCCCGTCTTTGTAAGTTATGCACAATGGTTAATGTGGAATTTGCTGTATCATTTTAGCATAACACAAATGCTCTGGTTGAGCTAAGGCAGAAAAGCAATTTTGAACTTGCATGAAAATTGCTTTACTGTGGTAGGATGGACTTAGTGTAAAGACACTGTAATGCACGTACTTTCTGGTGAAATCATCAAAAATGAAAATGGCTCTTTTGAAAGAAGTGATTTAAAACAGAGTATTGAAAGTGACATTGATAATCATTTGTTGAGTTTTTTAATTTTGATCTTGATGAATTGGTTTTAGAAGGTTTTGTATAAATAAATGTAATTTATTTTAATTATAAAATTCTGTTTAATTTTATCTTAATTACATATTCTTTTTCACAATATAGTAATTTAGGGTGATAAACAAAGTTTACCAAACCCTTAATAATAATGTATATTAGAAGTCAGCTGAGTTTGTTTGGGGCAATTTCAAAGTAAGATGTTTATTATTATGCTTATTTATGTATAACTATTTACAGTTATGTTGTAAATGTTATAAAATGTTATCAGTGATTACATCAATATGGAACAAATGAATGTCATGTTTCAGAATGCTTTTCTGTGGCTTATGCAGTGGTGCAGCATTTGTAATGAACTTATTTTTAGTCAATTATCTTCATCCAGCACATACACCAGGGTGGCTTATTTGCCCAAAATTATGATAGTTTAAATTTGCAGCACATGTCCAATTATTGAATTTCTCTTTAATCAGATGTAAAGTTAGTGGAATTTCAAAAATATTATTTTAATTATTTTTGACTTACCTTATTTTGTGTATTCAGTTCTTTAGGGAATGAAATTATATGTTTTCAAGTTTATATATTTGGATTAATTTATCACTTTGTAAGGCAAGGTTCTGTTTTTATGTCAAAGCTGTATTAACATAAAATTATATTGATAAATTATTTTCGGTTTTAAATTCAGTCCATTTTTCCATTTGTTATATATTGCTTTTATTATTATTAATAATACTTTATAACCAGTAATGCTACTACTTTTGAAGTTTTAATAAAAATGAGAAAATTTTACAAAACAAGATACATGACACAATAAACAGATTAATACATTCTATATTTACAATGTAGATCGAGGATCCTTGATGGAGTTCAGGGGAATCCTCTTTTGAGGGTCTATGGAAGTTTTAAAAAGTTTTAGAATATTCTGGGGATTAATGCATAGATATAATATAGTATATCTGATGCAAGGGGTTGATGCATAGATATAATATAGATTTGCTTAGGGATGTGTGATCTATATATCTAAAACAGAATGTCATGTCACTTTTGTATATGTGTCACTGGCTTTTATTTTATTACCAACATATGCCAAACGACCTTCGTAAATGCGGCATCAGCTTTTATTTGAGTACACAGAACATGCTGATTGCTAGACATGACTGGGAAATCCCTTTTGTATTTCTAATCCATGGTTCCTTAGGAAATCAATAAACCTATGACAACAAAATTAATGTGATAAAAAGCCATATATTTTATTTAGACATTTTTTTTTTTTTTATTTGATAATATTCAAAATAAATTACAGGGAAAAAACAGGAATCTCAAACTCAAACAATTATATTTGGGTTTCACTCCCATATAGATTTTATTTTCCCTGTAAATTGAAATGATTTTCAATACTTAAAGTACTTGGTGCAGCTTTCTGTTGTTGAAAAAGATAAGATTAATGTTTGACATTCATATCTACTCTGACCACTTCAAACAATCAAAAGAAGATATCACTGCCCGTTAAAAAGATTTGGAAAGTTTAGATGTTCCATCTTGGATAATGAATCCATTTGAAAGTGACATAACTAGCATTGACTTTTCACTATGTAAAGAATTGATTGAGTTGAAGGAGAAACTGGAAGATAAAATCAATTCAGAAACTATTTTGGAATTGTAAAGATATTTGCTAAATATACATCAAATTAACCCATACTGCTGAACTATTATTTTTAGCTTTTCCTAGTTCTTAATTGAAGCAGGATTTAGTCATGTCAACAATTTATTAAGAAAAACTAGAAATCAATTGAATATTGCAGAATACAATGATTTATGATTACTAATTTTACACCTAATATTAAAAGTATTATGGAAAGCACATCACACATTAAATTTTAAAAAAAAAAATTGCATTATACATGTAGCTAAGCAAAACAGAAATTGTGTAATAAAATATATATTTATATTTGCTATGTTATAGTGATTATATGATAAATGATTTCAGACTAAACACTGAAAATAAAATTGAATCGATACATCAAGTGCAGCTACAACATTAATTGAAATTGAAGTTTTGAGCAATTACATCCTGTATTTCTGAAATCTTGTTTATATTTGTAAAAAGGAAAATAGTTTAAAAAGTAAAACATAGATTTAGTAAATCCCCCCCCCCCTAATTTTCTGTTCTTAGTTAAATTGTAATTTTTAAATTTTTTGTGTGCAATTATTAGTATTATAATTATATTATTTGTTGTATATTAGAAAAAAAAAATATAAGAGGGTCTATGAATAAAATTATCTTTTAAAAGAGGTTGATGTTCGAAAAGGTTTAGAACTTCTGATGCAGAGGTATAAATAACATCTAGTAATAGGATCCTATAGTGAGCAGGCTATTTACTTGAAGCTGTGAGGGACCATTGATGAAAGTCACTGTCCTCTCTCCTCTTGGTGGTCAATTACATTTAAGATGTATAGAATGGCTACAACATCTATATTTTCAAAAGTTCCTGTAATTGATCAAATATATTTGACTCAAAATTACTAAATCATTATGCATTGAAAAATTATTTGTAAATCTTAATTAGCTTTTTATTGAAACAAGTGATTCGATTAATGAAGCTTTTCATATAGTGCTTTGTATTCATAATCATGGGATTAAAATATTTTAAAAATTTGATATTCAAATATTTCGATGAAGATGACATTTAAAATTTTTTATATATAAAGATAATGTACTGATACTAGTGTCCATATGCAATAAGTTTTCACAATATTTTTTGTATTACAGATTAAATAATTGTTACACTACATTAAAAGAAGCAATAGTCTAATACTGCAATGAGAGCATGTTTAATAATAATAAAAACAGAGATAAAAGATTACTGAAATCGATGCTTCTTACTATTGAAAGCAAACATTCAAAACTGAATTATGTTTCTATGAATGCTAAAACTGCATTGTCCCTTTTTTCATTGACTGTTTAAAATCAAAATGAAAATAGCTTGAAGTGTCAGACAGAATTTCAAACAGGATATCAGAAGTCGACTATCTGATTCTATAAAATGGTGGTAGAATTTTACAATTTCAATTGTGAGTGATTTCTTGAAGTTATTTTTGAATTGAATTTTAATTTAATCCATGTGTTTCACCAATATCTTTTTAAAATTATTTCATCTGGAACCATATTTCCAACATTTAAGTATGACTTGAATATAAAATTTTACTTTTGTGAGGAATTAGAAGTTATTTAAATATGTAATCAACATATTTTTTAGTTATAAACTGACTTTATGAAAAGAAAAAAAAAATGATAATTTGGTTGTAGAAAGAACAATTTTGAGATTACTCAAGTGCACTGCCTTTACTGTATACTTTCACTTAATGTGATGTTAAATGGAAAAGATGAATAGTTACATTGTTATGCTACCTTACATTTAACTCATCATGGACTAATACAACAGTGGAGTTAAGGTGCTTTGATACTAAAGATAGAATAAATAAAGGGAAATATAATAAAGAAACCCTTTATAATGATTATTTTTTAATACAGATTCTATAATATATATATAAATTTCCTTCTTTTTTATAATGTTTAGTTTATTACTTTGATGTTAAGTTAATGTTGTTGTTTAATTTTAGGAGTCTGGTGATAAAACTCAAGAACTCTCTGTTAAAATGTCAGCAGATATTGATGATAAGACACGAGAACTAAGCATCAATATGCCACCAGATGATGTTTTTCTTCCACAATTTCAGGCAGCTCTACCGTTAGTATTTTTTATTGAATTTATTTAAAGCAAGTAACTTGTTAAATAAGAAAACCAATTGTGAAATACAAGGATTGTGTTAAATAGTCAAAGTTATTAATTCATTATTTGTTGCTTTTTCTTGCTTGTTTTGTCATGTCTTGCAGTATGCCAAAAATGTCATGTATGTAATCTCAATTACCATGATTTTAAGTATTCTAAACATTTTGTTATAACTTTTTTTCCAGTTTTTAAAGTAAAATAAATTTTTTTGAGATAACTGTATCCTTTTATATTTGGTTCTTGTACTATATCTTTTTAGATTATATAATTCATTGTAATTGAAAACTTTATATTCATAAGTGATTTTGTCAAGTAGCTTGGAATTTCTTTTTATATTTTTACATTTTTTTAAAAAATAATATTATGTCCTAATATTTATTGGTTTTGTTAGATATTGCTACCATAATAAATATATGACAAATGCAGTAAGAGAAAAATCTCATTGTATTTTTAACTTTGTTGCAAGAATATTTGGTGGGGAGAAAAATGTTAGATTAACAAATTCTGAATGTATAGGAATGCTGCCCTCAAGGGCCTTACCTTCTTTAGGTAGGTACTAGCATCATGTCCCAGAGAGACCCTAGTGATTTTTTCTTTCCCATGGGAAACACATTTCACCTGTGTTTGGTAAACACAAGTGATGCATTCCTGGCATATCTCAGCAATCCTCTATTTTCAACCCTTTTCCTTGTCACCATTTTTGTTTTCATTTTTTTCTTTCTAGATCACAGATATTAATTTTATGTAAATATTCCTTACTGTAGTATGTAAATGATATACTGTAAATGTTCCTTTCCTTATTGTAGTTTGGTTGCAACAATCCATTAACTGTGGGGTTTTTCATTTTAGTTTTTCAAATATTTCTTTTTTGTTTCTACTTCCCCCCTTTTTTCTCTTGGCTTGCCAACCCGCATGCTTGCCATGTACGGTATCCCATATAGTAGTAAGTGGTGTCCTGAAAATACCTTTTGTGTTCCCTTTGACCATGCTTTGCTGTAGACAGGTGGCAGTAGTGAGTCTGCTTTTGTAAATTGGCTGATGGTGCATCTTTAAACGTTTTCTTCAGAATTCTAAAAGAGTCGTAGTTGTATGTCTAGCACTGTAGATCCTGGTGGATAGTCATACCAATGGTGCAGTGCTGTATGGAGGATCTCTGGGTAAGTGCCATACATGGTGATCGTCTCCCAATACTTCTGTTGCCTCTCAAATTGATACAAATGTAAATAAAATTATTTGTTCTCCAATAGTTCTGTTAATTTCCATCTCTCAATATCTTGTTCTTCATCAGCTATATTTTCCAAATCATCTGCTTCTACTCAGGCACTTACTCTACCTTCTCTTCTACTATTATACCTTCTTCCAAATTACATAAAGCTTTGCCAACCACCTCCATACTTGATATGATGCTGAAATATAAAACAAATAAAAACGTAAAGCAAAAAGCATGTACAAAAAAAATATTTAGCATTCCACAAAAGGAAACAAGCCTGAAATTGGAATTCACAGGAACTCTCCTAAACCTGCAAAACGTTTTCTTACTTCTAACTTTGAAAAGAGTGAGGACATGACTTCTATAATGAGGATGATACCTGATTAACAAATGCTATTGATGAAATAGAAAGCTGCCTACAAATTAAGCCCTCTAAAAACACGGGAATTGAAAGTATTTATTGTATGTTATGTACATATATTAACTGACAAGTTGTGGGTTCGAGTCTGATACTACCAAAGACTTAATGTGTAGCGGGGCCTATGCACGTTAAAGCTGTCGAGGTTCCAAGTTCTCAATTTGATGTGGTGTGGAAGTTCGTAGAGGAAGGTGCCAGCTCAGGTGTTGTCCTTGTCTCTTGACTGAGGCTCAAAATTACAGTCAGTCACCTATAACCCTCAGGTTGCTTCTCAGTGCAACATTAAAAAACAGTCACTATCACTTTGGTTGGTGCTGCATAGTCGCATATGGCTCTTACGCAGTCACATGTTAAGGGAATGTATTAGTAATCTCCAATGTCTGCTGTTGAATTATTACAAATGTGTTTCTTCCTTTGAACTAATTGTTCCAAACTTTCACTTGTGGAAATAAATCATATTTTCAGTTTGTATACAAAGAGGTAAAAAAATATGCTTTGTTATTCAATTTTAAACATTATGTGTTTAAAATACTTTAAATACATTTTTCACTTTGTATGCTTTTGTAATTCAACTAATCTTGTGTTCTATTATTCAGACATTTACTTCTGAATTCATATTGCTAGTTTATTCTTAGAAGATTTCAGTATTTATATGAATAATTTTTCAAAAAACACGGATGAAACAAATGTTGCGCAAATTTGCAAATCACTGCTCAAATTTCGAGAAAATTTCTTTGTACAGACAGACCATTATGTGTTTCCAGAGATTGTTAAAAGATTTATTGTAACAAGGCCCTACTGTACATAATTGTGCAATTTTTATTCTTTGTTTTGTTTAACATTAATCTATAATATATTTTGCTACTTATGGAAATTTCCTGAGTAATATATGAAACATTTTACTGAGATTTGTGATGTACTTTTTTTTCTTCTTTTAGACAAAATATAATGATTAGTACTGCAGAAACTGAAGATAATATTAACAATATACAGCCAATCTGTGCTGTTCCTTCTGAGGAGGAAGTTGGTTGTGAATGGGGACCAGAAGCTGAAACAGAACCAGAAGTCGAAGCTGGTACAGAAGCTGATTTAGCAGAAGCTGACCAATCACCTGGGCAACAAGGAAATATTAGTTCATCTTTACCTGTTGCAGACTCGTGGTCTGTAGATCAAGCTTCTAGTACTCCAAGAAGTGTGCCTACCTCTACAAATGTTAATGCTTCTGTAAATGTTGCAGAAAGTAGTGATACCATTGATTCTACAGAAGTAATAATAGGAGCTCATGTAAGATTCATCTCATTTTATTTTAAATTTCATAAGAAAATACTTATAAAAGTGTTATTTTATTTCTATTAGAATGAATATCTTCTGTCAATAAAATTACATCGGTAAAGTTTGCTAGAGAATTTTAATATATATACATCGTTAATAGAAATAAATTAAAAAAAAATATCATGCTTTGAAATTTTTTATTTTGTTTTAAAAGTATTATAGCAACAAACCAGGAAGAGATTGTTTCTATGGAAATACATTTGAGTTGCCTTTGTGCAGCATTGTAACATTTCCTTCTTTGAATTTCTGTTCTACTTACCATAAATCAAAGGCTTTTACATACTTGTTGTATTGTCCGAAATACTGTCTTTATTGAATTTCAATTATATTAATGTAAAAAGTTTGAAGTATGTAAAAGGGTGAAGTTCTTTGAAATACATTTTATGTTTTTGAATCTTTTATTTTTAGTGCTGCCCTGACTTATGTGTTGATCAGGAAACTGTTCTTGATGAT
Organism: Nephila pilipes; assembly: GCA_019974015.1. NCBI lineage: Eukaryota > Metazoa > Arthropoda > Arachnida > Araneae > Nephilidae > Nephila > Nephila pilipes. Next base: position 170,664 of record BMAW01015946.1, read on the forward strand.
GTTCCTACAAAGCTTTGTTCCACTGAAGTAAGTACATTTAAAAGTGTTTTATTGAATTAGTGTATGAAATAAGGTTATCTTAATGATTCTGTTCAGCTACTAACTTACAGAATATATGTAAATTATACATATGAATGTTCATAAATTTTAAATAAAGAAAAACCATTAGTAGTTTGCTATGCATTTAATACTTGGAAATAGTGCTTTAGGTTCCTGCCTACACACCACTAGGAATTTATGAGCATAATGTTAATTCCATTAAGTTTTGTGCATTCCATTTCAAATCTAGATTTTTTTCATTTAATTGTATAAAATAAAATGAGTTCTAAAGAGTGTTAAAAAAATTTCAGATTTAACTCATTTTCTGACCCTTGCAAGTGTTTTTAAATATTAAATTGTCTGAAAACATACATCTGAAGTCCTAAAATTATCATAAAAAGAAACTTTCAATAATAAAAAAAAAGTAAAGTTAATCTATGAAAACCTTCCTTTTTATGCTGTTTGAAATGCATATCTTTCCAAATTTAAGAATTTTGAGACGTTAACTGAAAATGTGCATGATAAACTATGAAAGAGGGAGAAGAAAAATTATCCCCCTTCACGTTCTCTATGGATAAATAATAAGTTTTAACCCATTTGATGGATTGGTTTTTTGAGGATTGTTGACTTTTAGAACTTGTGTATGTTTAAAGGATTTATTACAAGGCTTGAATGATTTTGCTATTTTTATAACTTTAGTAATTTGCTATGTAAAAATATTTATGGTACTTAGACTGTTTTAAAAAAGTGCTACAGACGTTTTCAAAAGATGTAGTCCTCTGTTGTATTAGAAAGTATTTTATGAAAATGTGACAAATTTTATTTTTATTCACAATATTATTTCATAATAGATGTTTTTAGATTTCTTGTAAATAAACCTCCAGAAATTAAATTTATATATTTTTTACAATATTTAGTTGTATGAATTTTACATTTAGCAGAAATGATATCTTATGGCTTTATATCCACATTATAGGATATTTCCTTTCAGAATTCAAATATATATTAAATTTATTTTTCTCAATTTAGACTGATGTACTTTAGAAAAGTATTTCTTGAAAAGGAATAACATAAAAATAACTTATTCATTTCATTATATTCAAGAATTTTTCTACACTGTTAATGTAAGGATTTTGTTATCTAATCTGCATAACTTTTTTTTTCTTCTTTTGGCTTAAAAATATGGAATTTAGCTTGAAAAATCCTGAAATGAAATATGTCAAACAGGGGTTGGCTGATTTTGAGTGATAAGTGTTAAGCTATCGAAGAAAAACTTGATAATGAAAGTGTCAGAGCTATTTATATATATGTATGTATGCACCCAGGTGGCCTCGGTTGTGGTCGCTATCCGGACTGTTGTTATTAAATTAATATTTTTAATATTATTTGAATAAAGTTCTATCCTAAGTAACACATTTTCTATTCCTTTTGAAAAATGAAGAACTATTAAAAATATTTTTATTTTGGCGGCTAATGTAGGAAACTAAAAATTTGAAAATATAATGCTAGGAAATAGACTTTCAAGCTTTGTGAATTAATACTGAATACTATCGAAAGTACTGTATTCTGAAACTTTAGGTTTTCACTAATTCAAATTGATAGATGTTTTCTTTCTTATAAACATTATGAGTTTTATTTGCTGAATATTAACCTATCTCATTTTCATATAAAATAAACTTCCACTGTTCTTGTATGAAGCCACCCATTTTTAATTCCACTAATTTAGATTCCTCTGGTCAAGTTGCTTGTTGCATGTTTGTATATTTAGGCATGTATGGATTTTTAGGGCCAAAGAAAGTGACAAGTGCAAAATTTTTCTCAAAACTCAGAATGGTGTCCTTGTGTTGCCTTTGAAAGCTTTGTATCTGGCTTTAGCTAATTTTCAGTTTAGGCATTATTATAAATTATTGTTCATTTAATTGCTTCTCAGCATACTTTTTATTTCATTTATAGAAGAGAATGTTTATTTGCACGAATATGTAGAGCCAAAGATTGAGTATAGCAAATGCTATTTTATTTATATATAATTCAGGTTAACGTTTCCATGTATTAAATATTTCTAATTTGAGCAGTTGTTTTTTAGATGCTCTCTTGTGCTTAGAAATTAAATTGCATTTTTCTCTTTTGAATTCTACCAATCAAATGGTCAGATTTGTTTCTCCACAGTTCCTTGCTTTTTAAATCTACATTCTATAACAAAAAAACCTAATGTACCAAGAAGGAGTTGTCCAATTGTAATGAAATTTCGTATGAAAAGACATTTGGACCAAACATGCATGATTAAAATCTGGTGTCCAATGAATGAATAGTGGAATGAATGAGAATATAATCTTATTATATTATTAATTTATCATTAGCTACTCCATTATTAAAGTAGTTATATAGTTTTACAGAAGAATATTATAAGAGAGATTATTTCCTTTTCTATCATGTGATCACTCGAAATTATTGCAGAAGATGAAAGTGCGAAATTCTTGGAAGTTTTTCACCCACTGTTTTAAATTTGCAAATCTGGGTATAGAACTGAAATATTTTCTGAGAATTTTCGATTCACCAACATATTTGCTGGAAACTGCTTAATTTATTTAAACACATTCTATTATCGAAATAATGATTATTTTCACGCATATACCTTACCAAAGCCTTCTGAATATTACACTCTATAACAAAAAAAAGGGGGGAAAAAACCTGATGTACCAAGAAGGAGTTGCCCAATTGTAATGAAATTTTGTATGCAAAGTCATTGGACCAAACATGCAAATGATTAAAATTTGGTGTCCAATGATTGAATAGCGTAAGCTACAGCGCATAGGAACTGCACACTCAGCAGGTGTATGTAAGAAGTGATTCTCAATCAGATGGTCAAGTTTTCTGTTTCATTGCGATTTAGGATACTTTTCAACGACTGAAAAAATTCCTCGTCGTAGAATTCGAGCTCATTGCTCATCATTTGGATCGAAGGGATGAGTGATTAGAAGATGCTGGCAAGAATGGGTGGACAGTGGCAGATTTCAGTGTCATGATGGTAGCGGTCGACCTAGAATCACAGCAAATCGCGAGGACAGAGTGATTGTCAGATCAGCTGTCACAGCACCTGATTCGTCACTATCAACCATCAGACTTGCGACCTGTTTACGAGTGTCCACCATGACCATTCACAGACGGCTGATAGAGCGAAATCTACCCTCGAACCAACCGTTACGCCCCCTACCATTTACGGTTGCACACTATCGTGCCAGATTACAGTGGTGCTTGGCTCGATCAGGTGGGATTGATGCTGACTGCGTACATATAATGTTTAGTGACCTATAGTGTTTCGCCTTATTTTTTTTAGCAAGACAATGCCAGACCACATACGGCACGCATTGCTATGAATTGTCTTACAGCTTGTCAAACGCTTCCTTGTCCAGCCAGATCTCTCTCCAATCGAGCATGTCTGGGATAGGATGGGAACGCGACTGCATCTACCAGGGAATGTTGATGACCTAGCCTGACAATTAGAGTAAATTTGGCAAGAAATATTGCAGAAGACCATCAGGGAGCTTTATCACTTTATGCCACATCGTGTGGTTTTTTTTTTCCATCCAGGCCAGAGGTGGGTCAATATCTTATTGAGCTCGTTACTTTGTAACTATGCAACTCAGAAACAAATCATTTAATTTTCCTGAAATATTAATCATTTTCTATTCTGTACTTAATTTTCCTATCCATCAATTTTTGTCTCCTTAGGACAACTCCTTGGTGTGACTTTTTTTTTTTGTTATGTTATAGAGTGTATTTAATTGCATTTGAAGTGAAACAGCAACGGTGCTGAACAGTGCCAATATAAGTTCATTGATTTTTACTTTGAGAAGACATAATGAAAAGTGACATAACTTTATTTGCTTGGACTTATTGAAAACATTCACTAAAACCGTTCTTCACTTTTCCTAAAACTGTGTTGAAATAATCCATATCAAAATAAACTCTCTCTCTTTTTTTTGCATTTATGTAATTCACCTTTTCTATATCTTTAGGGAGAACTTGCAGTTTGTTTTCTAAGCACTTTACCTCTTTTAATAATGTATATGTGACATTTTTTTTTTTTTTTTTTTTTTTGTAACAATATGTTGGAAGAATTAAGATGGCAAGTAATGTCAACCAAAAAATAAAATTTTTGTGAATGTGTGCCTTCTTCCGATTCCTGTTGTGTTATGCATTTTTTTTTTGCATAGAAACAATTTTATTTCTTTTATACATGGAGCAAAAAAAAGTGATGAAGTATTTTGTCCACAATGTTATTAGTTACCTTTATAGGGAAGTTCATAACTGTAACCATTTCTTCAGGAAATGTTTTGGTGTAAAAGATTTCTTTGTGTTTTTATGCAGCAGATCTTGAGAATTTCCTAGTCAATTTTTTTTAAAAAATTTGAAACAGCTTCTTTTATTTACTCTTGCCATCTCTTAGCTCCATCAGTATCAATGAAAAATAGTTTATCTTGATTCTGGTGTATTCCAGATATGTTTTTACAGCATTCGTAATATCTTTACATGTTCGTCTCTTGAGTGACAGCAGTCAGAGAGGTTGTTTGAAATTTGTGCCAGTATATATTGGCCAAAGAATAAAATTAGTAGAATGTCACTAATATCATGATTCATCAATTGAAATGGAATTTGCTTATTCCATCTTAATCTCTTCAATTTGCTGTTCTATTATATTTGAAGATATTTTCACAGTCTTGTTTTTGTCGATGTAGTCATTTTATTTTTTCACGATCACTGCTTTATCTTAAGAGTCATAAAAGAGCTCTTTGGGTGCTTTCCTTAAGTGGTTTTTGATGTAATTTCCACCTGTGTGCAATTGTTTTTTCACGATTTTCGGAGAGACCACAAAGCTCATAATATTGATTATATTTAAATTATGTGCCCAATTGTTTAACATGGGACTCGACTTATGATTCTGTAATTCTTTGACAGCTCTCTTTCTTGTGTTACCTGTTGGATATTTTTTTGCAAATGTACTTTTATTTTGTAAGGAAATACCCAAATTTGATTTCTTATTATTTGCAAGCTTTTTATGACAAATGAGAAAAGTCAGATGACCATCAGAATTTTGAATAAAAGCAAATGCTTTTGTCTATTCATTCTTAAAGTCATGATTTTCATCATTTATTTTTCTCCTTTTTTTTTTTTTTTTTTTTTTTTTTTTTAAAGATGAAACCATCTTTTTCATGGGTCGAGTTTTATAAATTTGAATAAATCCAATCTAAAGAAATTGAAAATGTTGCTCATTTATTAATTTATTCATTACTATTTTATTGCAAAGGCTTGACAATATTAGTATTTATAAATTCTAAGCATGGTGTTGTTCTTAACTGACAGGTTGTTTAGTAAGTTTTAAAGTAAATACTAAGTAAGAATTCACAAAATAAAAATAATAAGGTTTTAATCTTGAAACATATATTGGTGTACCACTCCATCATCAGGAGATACAAAAGTAATTGTTGAAGCCAATCAAATGTATTTGTAAATGCTAGTAATTTTTCTCAAAAGATAATTATACTGGAAAAGAGAGAAAGGGAAACAATTATTTTTCTTACTATTTTAAGTTTGTATAAAGGTGTTCTTAGAAATAGCAGTTAAAGATAAGCTCAAAATAAAAATGAAAATAAAAAATAAATTCAGTGATTATTCTATGGAATTATAGAGCACCATGGTTTCTTTCCAAAAAACATTTGGTTATGGGCTGTTGTAGTTATATCATTCTCTTATTCATGGTGGTTCAGTGATGTTGATGTATATTAACACTTATCATTCATTTTAACTGTCACTTCTTCTCTTGGTAATTTACGTCTTCAATTGTATTAATTTATTGAAGATATTTACAAATTTGTACAGAGAAATACTTTCTTACAGCCAGTTACAGTATGATCTTATCTCAAAAACATCTTAAGTAATCCTATTCTACTCTCTCACAATCCAGGAGGGACCACAGGGTTCAAAGCAGTGAGGTTGCAGTCCAATAACAGCTGAGCAAGCACTAACTTTGGAAGATTTACATATAACTTCTTCGCAAGGGCTTCCCCTCTAACTATAACTTGAATTTTGAAAAGTGTTCTGGGCATGTATTCAGTAAATCATTATTCTAAATTTTACTTTAGACTAAATCTATTTCTAAACCACTAGTACATGTATACAAACCAATTGCATGCCCATCCCACTAAGAATGCTATAGATACAATTCACTGAGAAACAAATCTGAAAAACCACATATGCCTATACTAAGAGCCACATGCAACTTGCAAGCTGTGGTCTGGAATATAAGTATATTTGATATAAATAATATTTATTCCTTTTTCTGTGATTACACATTTTGTAGTTTTTAATTTCATATTGCAGGTGCTTGGTATGCATGCAATGTGTATGATACTGTTTTTTATGATTTCGTGGTACAAAATGAAGCTACATTTGCTATCAACATATGTTGCATTAAATATTTTTTAATGAATAATAATGTGCTTTTATGTAAATGGTTTTATGAAGAAATGCTGAGTGAAGATATTATTTTTAAAACTTACTAGTTACTATTACTGTAATCCAAATAAAATAGTGAAGAAAATTAGTATAAATTTGAAGCAAAAATAAAATTTTATTTGATTGCCAACACTATAATAATTAGCTTAATTATTTTATTTAATTGATATATATATATATATACTTTCCACTGCTGTATACATTTCATAATGTTAGATTCTTGATTTTAAAAAATATAGAGAATAATTTTTAATGTCAAATTTATTTATCTTCTAATAACAAGGTCCAAACTTTTTGGCCAAAATCTAATAATTTTATTTTTTGTAATTGTGTGTGTGTGCTTACAGTTATAGCAGTTTATTTTGCACGGGTCTCAATTTTTAATTCAGTTTATTTAAGTTTTAAATTAATTGTATTGACATCAGTTTGTAGAATTCTGTTATAAATGCAGAACTTCTTTCTCTATCTCTCTTTTAATTATTGGAAAATGGAGGATTTGGAATAAAATGATTTTTTTTTTTTTTTTTTTTTTTTTTTTTTTTGTCTTGTGTATGAAATTGAGAAATGTAGAATTTTGCATTAGATGTTTTAAAGCATCAAATTTACATGATTTTGGAACTTTCTAATCAGAATGAGTGTAACTGTAAATTATAAATGTTGATATTTCTTCCTCTTCATATTCATTGATGCTATCAGCTTTTTTGGTGTGTGTTAGGACAAGAAAACCTTTTTTTAAAAAATAATTCCTCATTGTGAAGATATTTTAGAAATCTATTGATTGGATAGGAAAAGCATGTAGCCGAAAAGTAGAGAAAATGTTAAGAGTTTGTAGTTCTCAAAAATGACGATGTATGGAAGCAGCAGCAGCAAAAAAAAAGGGGCTTCTTAGTATTACTCAATGATTGATGGTTTTCAAGTGCTTGAACAATACAGGAAGACTGTTACCTCATGCTTAAAAGAGGAGGTTAATTGGGCTGTCTGGCAAAAAGGTAAAACTAAGTGTTGTAAATTGATGCTGAGCTGTGCTAATCGCAAATTTGGACCATCTCCTTTCCTCAACTGGGAACGAAAAGACATTTGCTTTGCGTAATCATTACAGTTGGGGAGAAAAAGCACTTTTCCCATAACAGCTTGTTCCTATCTTAAGAAGTGTTGATTATTATGTGTCCTTTATAACTTTCTCTGCAACTATCAAAATGTAATTATTAGAAAATGATAGTAAAATTAAGCAACATAAATAAAAACAAAATAATGTTCTGTTTGAAGTCAAGAAAATATAAAAATTGGGGGGGGGGGACAAGCTGTTAATTTTTCTTTTGCACAGGAATTAATTACTTCTGTTCAGTGCAACCAGTATTATTTGAGTACTCGCCCTTTTGATACGTTCAACCTTTTGACTGCTGAAGGAAGTTATTTATCTATTAACATATAATTGTAACAATATATTATGGTAAGATTTGTATTATTCAGCAGAAAGCTCAAAAATAGTGTTCCATATTTATTTGCAAAATTCTTCACAGAATTACTTTAAAAGTTTTATCTGGTCAGGAAATTTGTTATTGAAATGCTTGCCCCTGATTTTGCTCATATATATGTACAGTTGATGAATAACAAGGCAGAGGATATTTCTTGGAATATATTTAATTAACCTCAATGGTATTGCTTAAAATTGTTTAAGTATTTCATCCCATTGTGATACTAGTCACATCTCATAAAAGTCCTTTAGCTGCTGTTTGAAGCAGTTGAGTGTGCATTCTTTTAATTTCATCACCCATTAGAAACTGTTATCTCCACAATGTTTTTATTTTTTTTATATAGCTCACTGAAGATGAAGTCACAGTGGTGCATATCTGGACTATTGGGGGGGGTGTGCTTCAAGATTTCCTACTTGATTTACTGGAAAAGTTCCTTTGTTGCATTGGTTGTGTGGGGTTTAGCAATGTTGTGTAACAGCATGACACCCCGAGAAAGTTTACCAGACATTTCAATTTGATTGCTTTCCTGGTATGTGTTAATGTTTAAACAATATCTTTGAGTATTGACAGTAGCTTCATTCTCCAAGTATTCAATGGCGAATGGTCTTCTGCAATTAAAGAAGAATGAAATTATTAACTTGCCTGGAATAGTATAGAGGGGGATGTATGCTTCCATTGAAAACAAGGCTCAAAGTGGTGGCACCAATTTTTGTGGCTGGTTACAATTGCTGAGAGAAAGTCACCCCCAATGTTATTGCAATGCTTATGTAATCACAGAGTCACAATCTTGCTACAGGTCTCTTGTTCAGGTATCAACAAATGCAAAATCCATCCCCACTTTATGGTTCTTTTAGGATTGTAAACCATGGCTAACCCCACTGATACAGATGTGTTATTAATTGTTACACAACAGTCTTTCTTTTTTAGCTTATCCCTGAGCAACATGACTTGTCCCACTTTTGACAGTGATATATTACTCTTTGTAAATCTTTTCCATTTGTTGATGGATTTCACTATCTCCTATCCCTTTCTCTGTATAAAACTCCACAACATACTGCTACTCTTTGGATGCCTCTGTTACATTGGGCTTTTAAAAATGTAACGAATGGGTGTGGCTGCTGCTCAGTGATCTTTTTTCCTTTCTTTGCTGAACATTTGATGCTTAATGCTCACAAATCGTTTTATCATGCAATCAGTTACATTTCAGGCCTGTGTCTTTCTAAAAATCATAATTTTGGTGAAATATTTTCCTCATTATTTATACACTATATCTATTATATATGAGTTTTGTAAAGAAAATTTTGCAAATATCTCTGGAAACTGGCATGTCTTTAATTTCAGACCTTTGATTAAAACATATTTTTTAAAACTTTGTTAAACACTTGTTTTATTGTAACATGTAGAAATTGCTGCTATATAGTACTAGTTACTGCAACTTTAACTTGTCTTTAAAATTTTATATATAATAAATCACTTTTGAGTCTATTATAAATGGATTTTCATGTGTTTCTTTTAGGAAGAGCCTGAGAAATTAGAAGAACAAGCAAGTCAATTGCCTTCAATAGATAACACTCAAGAAAATAACGAAATCATCCCTGAAAACAATAGTGAAAATGAAGTGACAAGCACAAAATAAATTTGGTTTTTTAACATACAGTGAATTATGCATGCATGATATGTTTTTGTGTGAAAAGTGATTTAAGTGTTAATCAAGCTAATATCTCTGCAGAGGGGGTTAGTGTATCTGTATTTTAATGCTATTAAAACTTTATTTGAAACTTTGACCTGTTTGTAATTTCTTTATAAGTTCTACTTTTGTGCCTGAAGCTGGAAATTAATTTGACATTTAATTTGTTTCATTTTAGTACAGATTTGTTTAGTAAATATGCTTATAAAAGTAAATATTTCATATTGTATTGAGGTATTTGCTTTTCTTTTTCAGGGGGAAAAAGTTTTTTGTATGTTTTTTCCCTCCAAGTTTGGGGTTTTGTTCTGTAACACCAGAAAAATAAATTAGTGGATGAAACTTGAATTTACATTTAAAGATTATCTAAACTTCTTTTGTTCTGTTTTAATAGCTTTTTCTAACAGTGTAAGAATTGAACTATCTGAAGAATTGCTTATACCCTTTACGTTTGAAAGTATTTTCAGTACATAAAAAATAATCAGATTATTACAATTTTGTTGCATTTATGTTATTCGTAGTGCAAAAAGGAATTTTACTTTAATTTTCATATTGAACCAAATGTCATTTTGAAAGATCAATATCTAAAACGGATTTTAACTAACAAGTAGGAAATATAGACTAAATTTACTACACTAGAGATCTTTCAAACTATTCTAATTAGCTGACTAACACATTCATGCTTGTTGAGACTACTGAAGATCAAGCTGCTTTTAGATTTAATCTTATTGCTTTACCCCAATTGGTGTTTTGACTAAAATTTTAAAAGCAAGATTTCTGCATATTAAAAAAAAAATATGCCTAACAGTAGAATTTGAACTAAATTTGAGAGGATTTTTACTCAAAAATATTAACTGCAATTTTTGCTAATAAATTTTTAAGTTAACTCTAGCATAAAATATTGGATATAGTTTATATGCATTAAAAATCATAAGTCAGACTGTTTGACAAGAGTCAACCCTGTTTGTTAAATTATGTAAGGGTTATTATCAACTGACTTCATAATTTTACTCACTGACAAATTATAAAGATCGTATCCGAGTTGGTGTCACTTTATCCTAAATAGTTTGTAAGACTCTGAAGCTTAATTGAACTTAATTCTGGAGCTTACAGAGCAACCCTTATAGGTTGGATGGTTGACAGAGCTCTTAGGCCTGGGTCTCGAAGACCATAAACTTCTTGAGGATCAGTACAGCGGGAATGAAGCACAGTTCTGGGACTGAACACTCTCAAACTGATTGTCCCCGCTGTACTACACATTTAAAGCACTTAAGCCTAATTTTACAAAAAAATTCCTATAAAATTAGCATTTAATATAATTTCAGTTTTACAAGTTATGTATATATATATATTTATATAATATACTACTACTTAATATGCATTAATGTAAAAACAATATTAACAGAAATTAATGATATATGCAAAGTACTAGAATTATAACTGTGCGCACGAAAACAAATGCTATACATACGAAAATAAAGTTACAAATAATGTACATATTAATTTTTTTAAAAAAGAAATCGGTATATAATAAAATTCCAATGTAAAAATTTTGTTGTGTGTGGTATAGTTCCAAGCAAGGATCAACTCACACTCCTACATTATATATTTTGTGCTCATAATATGATGTGTACTTTCACTTTTCCTTGTTTTTAGTGCACATGATGCACCTCCTTCTACCTTTATTACCTTTTCTGTCAATGCAAATTTTCGGAAAGAGAATAAGCCAGATAAACAATGAATGTTTGAGTGCCTATATTTTTGGACCAATTTTTTAAGTTTCTTTGTTTTGCTAACTTTTCTATTATCTGATGAATAACTCTGGATATGAATTCGAAAGCAGATATTTTTTCGCCTTTTACTTTAGAATATATTACTTTTTCATTTAAAAGTGCTATATCTAACAAAAAAAAAAAACCAGCTTTTTACATCATTTCACTGTTTTTCTAAATGATTAATTATAGAATCGCCAAGTGTCAACACTTCCCATATTTTGATTGTACTCGACAACACAGAGTGAATTGAAAATGCCCTTTCCAATCTTTTGGTCCTTTTTACCTATTGGTACAGTAGCATTATCGTACGTGATTGATAACATCAAGCCGCTTTCCTTTTTGTCCTTAAATACAAATAAGTTTTACAGGATCATAACAATTATAACGTAAAACAATACACAAGTTTATTACAAACTGAAAAAAAATTGCTCTTTAACTTTCAAATTTTAGTGGAACACATTCTCCGAGTTCATGGAATTTTGTTCAAATATTTGTTAATGAAGGTTGCGCTTTGAAGCATTTCGAGGGCTATTGTAGACGGACCTTTTAATTATGAACAGCGGTCAAGTGACGAGGACAATATTCAAGTTCACGAATCAACAGTGCTACACAAAATATCGGAAAATAATACACTCTTTATGAAATTTCAGAAACATATTTCACTGTCTTTAAATAATTTTTGGTAAGCATAATTTTGATATTAATATAAAAATTATTTATGTATTGGTTTCTATTAAATGAAAAATATTAATTTATGTGTCATTAACAGACAAAACATTTTATACATATTGAAACTTTATTTTAAACATGCTTTGCGAATTATACAGGCCTAAAAAGATAACGTAAATATACAGTTTGCTTGATAGCATTATTAATTATTCTTTTCAATGTAACATTCTATATTCAAATAATTATTATATGCTTAATAATTGGCCTTCGAAATTTTGCATTGGTATCAGAAAAAATTTTCAACATGTTTAAAGGAGAATTTTGTATCGAGGAAAAATTACCCCATTTTTTTTTTTTTTTTTTAAAAAAGCTCTGATATTTTTATTTTTTGGATTAAAATCTTCGTTTTCCTCTTAAATATTTCCTTTCAATTCCTTCCCCCTTTAAATATTTTCTTTCAATTCCTTTGAATAGAAAGATAGACAAAGATTAAAATTAAGTTACTAACTCTAGTATGTAATTTTTATATTTAGCATTGTTATGAATTGCATTAGTGTTTAGCAAAATATTGTAATATATTTAAAAATTATACATGTATTTTAGTTTTAGCACACATAATTGAATATTAGAATTCATTAAATATTTCTTTGAAGTATTGGTTCGAAAGAGAGACCGCACTTAAGAAAGTATTGTGTAAAGACATTTTAATGGTAATGGCTTGCAAAACAAAAAGAAGTTGTGTATGTTTTGCAAATTTAATCTTTTATTTAATGAAATCTCAGAGTACAATTTTTTTTTTTTTTTTTTTTTTTTGTTATTACTCATATAGTATGGTATATAATTAAAGGAGGAAAATATTTAAATACAGAAAAGAAACAAAAATCTGAACGAAAAATAAGAAAAATTAAATCATTTCTTTTATTTGCTTCAAAATTCTTTTAAGTGTTTGAAGCAATATAAACTAAGCATTTGACATGTACAGAGTCGTTCATTTACAACTAACAACAAAGTAAAACTATAATTGAAAACGCTTTTAGAAGATTATGGAGTTTGTAAGCTATATGTAAGAAAACACACACTTAAGCATGATAACTATATATGTGTGTGTGCTGCCTGTTAGACGATCCAGGCCCACTGCAGACGCCTGTGGAAGCAAGCAGTCAGTCAGTAACAAGTTTTTGTTAACGTAGCACTAGAAGCAACACAAGGGCTGTTGGCGACGGACCTCGTAATTTTGAACCACGGTCAAGAGACGAGGACGATACCTGAGCTGGCACCCCCCTCTCCTAACATCCACATCACACCGAAGTCAGCAGCTAGACGGAAGATGCCCACGAATGAAGGCGCAAAGGTTGAAGCGTGGTGAAAGACTTTCGGACGCATTGTGATAACATTAACGACGAAAATTTAAAATATGCTTTATTGAATCTATTGACATTAACTGTACTTTCTTCTTATATTAATTAAATAGTTAATCTCCATAATCGTATTTAATCGTCCTCGACACTACATCAGAAGTAGAACTAACGATAAACCAGCAATGAACTAGCGGCTTTATTTTAATTTTGTTTCAGTTAAATTCTATTCTTCTTCGATAACGAGACAGTTTCTACTACTACGATGTGTGTTAACGCCGAAGGATTTCTTAAAATTGGATTAGTAAGTTGTACAAAGAATTCTACATCAACTTTGAAAGGGAAAAAAAAAAAAAAAAAAAAAGGCCCGTTTATTTTTATATTTCAAGATGAAAACTTTAAATGATATTAACGAAATAAACATTGCATTGTGGAATTGTAGAGTAGAGAAAAGAATAATATCAATTAAATTTATTTTTGATTCTGACGCAGATCGGAAGAGAATAAGAAATTTTCCTGGCTTTTCAAGCGAAAGTGATGAATTTAAAAATAAATTACTAAATCTGAATGATTCTTTTTCGCTCAACGAACATATTACTGTATACAATATATTAAATATTCCATTTGATGGCACAAAACAGGAAGTTGCAAGTAGAATTCTACTCTTACTTTGCGACCTTTAAGCGTTGTCTGAAACCTGCGCGAAAGTTCTCGCCGACTCGCACACAGTGGATCAAAATCCACCTCATAATTCAGAGAAAAGAAAGACAAAAACGATTCGTCCATGCAATGTGAAAGTAGAGATTACTCGTATTTCTGTATGCAGTGTAACATAAATAACGTTTGTAATGATCGTTATTGTTGTAATATAAACAAAAGCTCTGCTAATCATAACATTGGTATGGATTATTCTGATATTGAAAGTACCATTTTTTTAAAATTTATTGCAGAATCGCATGACAATATCTTAAATTGGAATAATCACTTAGAGAATATTTCTGAATTGTTTAGTCTGTCGGACTTACAAAAATGTATCTTCGCTAAAAGATCGCTTGGAGGAACTGCTGCATTATTTGTTCGTACGGAACGGGAAATTAATTCCTGGCGAAAACTGAAACAAGTCTTGATTGAGGAATTTGGAATTTTCATTCGAGATAAATTCAGCTAAATTGCACACACTTTTGAGTAGGAGAAAAATGAGGGATTCTGAATCCGCTCCAGAATATTTTCTAAAAAGTAAAGAAATATGCAGTTGTGGGAAAATGGAAGATTCAGTTTTAATGCATTATGTAATAAGAAGGATTAATGATAAACAAGAAAATAAAGCTATTTTGAACGGATGCAAGAATTTATTAGAATTAAAAAAAAAAAAAAAAAAACTCAGTTTATGAAGTAATAAAGAGTGATTCTGCAAAAAGTAAAGGTGCTTTCAGTAAAATAAAAACAAAATATGATCATAATTATGGATTTAATACTTTCGATTTAGTAAAACCTAAATTTGAATATGATGAAAGATTTAATTCGAAAACCGAAAGTGTGAATAAAGTGAAATTTAGTGGTGGTACTGAAAAAATGAAATATGATGATTTTGAAAGTCGTAAGAATAAAATTTGTTTTAATTGTTGGGATCCAAACCACATAACACGATTTCGTATTCATAAGGATAAGGGACTTAAATGTTTTGGAAGTGGGGGTCTTTGGCCATAAAGCTTCAGAATGCTCAATAGGTAATCCGAAACCAGAAATAGCTTACTTAGATATTATGTTCAAACCAAAACTTAACAATAAAGTAGTGATTAATGACTTAAGTGTTAATTCACTTATTGAAACCGGAAGTTAAGCTGCATTGCTTCATAAATCAGTGTTTGATAAATTAAACGTGAAAAAATTGTCTCAATTGAACTCTATTTTAAGTAGATTTGGTCAATGCTGAGTAAAATCATAGGGATGTTTTAAAGGGAGCATTCAAATTGATGATTTTAAGTGTAATGATTATACACATGTGTTGTAGAAAATGATGTTGGGTCTTATGATGTGATCTTTAGACTTAATGTTCTAATGCAAGGCGAAACGATAATTAATAAAATGGAAAAACTGTCAAAGATAAATTTCAATGTTTAGAGGAAATTAATACATTATCCGTGCTACCAACTGAGGTAACCTCTAACAAAGTTGAACTGAACATTGAACCTGACGTTCCAAATACTTTTAATGATAATGTGCAGCAATATATTAATTTCGAATTACGTACCGCACAAAACTAAAATCATTGTACCGCACCCAGATGAAAATTCGGATTTAATCAAGATAGCTGGTACAAAGGAAGGTATTCATAAAGCTAGACATGAAATTCAATTAATATTTGATAAACAGAGTAAACTGGCATTCGAACGTCTGTTAATCCATAAAATACAGCATTTTTTCATCTTTGGACCATTAAACGAAACCATTAACCAAATAATCGGGAAAACTAAGGCTAAAATCAATATCCTTCCTGTATCTGTTATGAAGGATGAGTTTACCATTATTGGAGAGAGAGAAGCTGCAGCTAAAGCAAAGACCAGAATTCAAAATATCTATGAAGAATAAGAACGAAATTGCTAAAGTGTTTCTGTTGAAGTTCCTAGAAATCAGCATAAGTACATTATTGGACCACGTGGACAAACCTTTCAAGAAATTTACAGGAAACTGGTGTGTCTGTTAAAATGCCTCTACCAGATGTGCAATCTGATACTATAACTTTAAGAGGCGAACAAGCTAAATTAAGCCCTGCTTTGACTTTAGTTTATTCTAAGGCTAATAGTGTTAAAACTGAGCATATAGATATCTCTAATTGGTTGCACAAGTACATAACTGGCAATAAAGGTGCAAATATAAACATATGACCCAGGATCTTTCAAAAGTACAAATTGATTTTACTGATGAAAGCATTAAAGTTGAAGGTTTCCCAGAAGAAGTTTATGAAGCCTGCAAAAAATTTAAAGAAATGATTGAAAACAAGCGAAACTTGCGAAAACAAGTTGTTTATGAAGAAGTCAAAGTAAACTCTACCTTACATCGACATGTAATTGGAAAATTTTGTTCAAATATTAACAGATTAAAAGAAGATATCAAAACCCTAATTAACATTCCATCCGAAATGAAAACGATGTTTTTCAACAACAATGAACAACGCTTCCATCGAAACATCATTGGTGTCAAAGGGAAAAAATAAGAAAAATTAGAGATAAACTTAACCAAGTAAATATTACCTTTCCTGAACCTGGATTCCTGACCAAAATCAGACGTTGATGCTTGTTATAAATATTTGCATTGTATGAATGAAGAAATGAAACTTACTAATGTCAGTGTTGAAGTACTAATTTACAAACAAAATCACAAATTTACTATTGGAAAAGGTGGAGCAAATATGAAGAAGATTAGAGATGAAACAAACACCAAAAAATAGACCTACCAGCTGAAGGGGCATAATCTGATGTAATTGTAATTTGTGGATCAAAAGAAGATGTCAGAGAAGCAAAGAAGTGTCTTCTTGAATTTTCAAATGAGAAACAACCTGATTGGCACACTGCTGAAATTAAAGCAAATCCTGAACAACATAAATTTTTGATTGGTAAAAATCGAGCTAGTATTAAAAAGGTTTGTGACAGGACAGGAACAAGAATTATTTTCCCAAATGAAAATGATGATGATAAAAGTGCAATCATCATTATTGGTAGAAAAGAGAAAGTTGAAGCAGCTAAGAATGAACTAAACAGCCTTATTGCTCAATTCAAAGATTCAGCAAAAGCAACTACTGAAATTGATCCAAAATATCATCGCTATTTTGTTATAAGAGGTGCTGAAGTGCTGAAACAAATTTCTAATGATTATGGATGCATTATTGTTAGTTTTCTTAAAATTGGTTCTAATAGTAGCAAGGTAGTTTTGAAAGGAATTAAAAATTTCCTTGAACCAGTTAAGCAGCGTTTGAATGAAATAGTAGAGGATTTGAAAGCGATGGTGATAGTTGAATGCATTATTTCTCAAAAACACCATCCTACTATCTTGGGTATTAGAGATTCTAAGATGCAAAATATGCGACGACAGTTTAATGTTATTATTAAGTTGCATGATCGTGAAAAACCAGAAGATGCTGACAAAGGGACAATGAATGGAGATGATCATGCTGATGGTCTTGAAGCTGAGTTTCATACCAATTTTGAAGCTCAAAAAGACGAACTGAAAAAACATGTGAGATAGCAAATCTTCAAGATTCAAAACGAAAAGCGGAAGACGTACAACTTAAGAAGACTGGAACCAAAATCTTATAGAGTTGAAGATCTTGTTGCCACCAAAAGAACTCAGTTTGGACCACACCTAAAACTAAAAGCGAAATATCTAAGACCCTATAGGATCACTACACTTAAAAGGAGGAATCACCTACGACATTATCAAAGAGAAAGGCCGTGAAGGACCCAACTGTACGACGTCATGTGCTGAATACCTGAAACCATGGAGCACTACGCCTGAACTCTAATATTATAAACGCTTCTTTTTCTTTCTTTTTTTTTTTCAGAATTTTGTAATGTTTCATTTTTTTTTGTTGTTGTTGTTTTGTCTCTTTGTATATTTGCAGTGTCGTCTGGAGGACCAGCCAAATCCAGGAGGGCTGAGTTACGTGGTGCCCGATAGACGTTCCAGACCCACTGGCCCCACCTGTAGACAACTGTGGAAGCAAGCAGTCAATAGCTTGACGGAAGATTCCCGCGATCGAAGGCACGAATGCAGAAGCATGGCGAAAGACTTTCATGTAATTTTCATTTAAACATTTGCAGTACAAAAAAAGTTATGCGTATTTTAATCTAAAAAGAAACATAGTTACAAAGTGTTTTGTAATGTCTAATCTTCCTGGCCAATTACTGTTCTTGTTCTGGGAACCAGTAAAATGTTAGTAACTGCAAGTAGGAGCTGGCATCATGATTACAGTTGGAACAAGTCATTATTGTGTTTTGTTCTGTAGAAGGAAGACTGTTTCTTATGAAATCAAATTACAAGTAGGACTTGTAAATTTTTTTTAATATTTAGTCAAAAAGTTTTGGTTTGGCTTTATTAACGTGGCACTAGAAGCTCGAGGGTTATTATTAGTCAAGAAACAATGACATCAAATAAAAGAGTAGATTGAACACTTAGAAAGAGATGTTAAATTATTATGTTACGAGAAAGTGGTCTTTCATATGATGAAATTGCAAGACAGGTGGGTGATTCAGTGACTACATCTGGAGTTCAAAAGTTTTGTTTACGATATCAGGAGGTAAATTCAATAAAAAACAAAGCAGGAAAAGGCCGAAAAAGGTGCATCACATCTGTTGAGGACAGAAGAATAAAAAGACTATGCCACCTAGATCAAAGAATGTCATCAATGTCCTTCAGAAGTGATCTTGTAACGTTGGGCGCCACTGTAACGTACGATTATTTCTATCCGACTCTTGTGCCGCAATATAAGAAAATATAACTAACTCTAAAAGT
The DNA here is from genome assembly GCA_019974015.1 of Nephila pilipes. Classification (NCBI taxonomy): domain Eukaryota; kingdom Metazoa; phylum Arthropoda; class Arachnida; order Araneae; family Nephilidae; genus Nephila; species Nephila pilipes. The sequence goes on from BMAW01015946.1 coordinate 189,682, forward strand.
CAATAACTGATGCAAAGACTAGCACGTATGTTCCAGCTCAAGTATTTATTTATCAATTACAGGAATATAATATTTAATGAGTTATAGCTCTCTCTGGACTCTAAGATTAACCCATCAACTCAAATATTATTGAAATAATACGCTCTTACCAAACCCTTCCAGTTAGGGATGCTTTTATCTGTCAATTCCTCTGAGACAGCTTTAGCCAGTAATTACTCTCGATATTATCGGCCTCTTGTTAGAAATATACTCAGAGTTAACCACACTTTTCTTCTATCCTCTAAATTTCGCTTTACTTATATATCACTATATCTGACTCATCACTTCATTTTATTTCCATCTGCACCTAATTAATATAATCACGTTTCATTTTCATTTGGAAGAAATTGCTATTTCATGCAATCAATCTCAATTAAAGTCCCCAACGTTAGTGGAGAAAATCGGGAATAGCCCAACGTCACAACCCCTCCCCAGAAATGAAACGTGATTTATTGTTGGGTACAATAACCCAGCGGGAAATTACGATTTAGATTAATTTGAAGGCCTAAATCACTGGATGCTTTTCAGAACTACTGCTGAAACTTCCAAAATCTTAAGTTACTCACGTATTCCTAAATTTAATTTTTTACTAAATGTATAATCTAAGGCGAAATACAAAGAGAGCTTACAAAGGAATTTGAGCTAAATATATTAAAAACATTTTATTATAAAAAAATCTTCCAATATTCTTTTCCATGCTTTCCGCAGGAAATGGTCTGTGGTCCTCTTTAAAGATGAAATCGTCAGGGTCTAGTACCCTGAAATGGATTGCGCTGTATATCATTCCCTTTTACTTTTATCTGTCAAATCCTCTGCGACAGCTTTCTCTAGTAACAACTCTTGATATTATCGGCCTCTTGCTAGAATATACTCAGAGTTTACCATACTCTTCCTCTATTCTCTAAACTTCGCTTTACTTATATATCACTATATCTGACTCCTATATATTATATCACTTCACTTTATTTCCCCCTGCATCTAATTAACATAATCACGTTTCATTTCGGTTGGGAAGAAATTGTTATTTCATGCAATCAATCTCAATTGGAGTCCCCAAGGTTAGTGAAGAGAAAATCGTGAATAGCCCAACGTCAGAATCTGAGTGATGCTGTTTTTTTCTGTCAGTTCTAGAACAATCATCAGGAGATGATTAACAGATGTTGGATTAAGAGGTAGAATTCCACGAAAAATGCCTTATTTAAATTTACAGCCGAGCGAAAGACAATTACAGCGGACAAAGGAATATATTAATTGGACAGATGATTAGTGCTCAGAAGTTATATGGAGCGATGAAACTAAGATATCGTTATTCGTTAGTGATGGGCGAAAATATGTAAGACATAGAATAGAAGAAGAGCTACCTCCTGACTGCATTCAGGCAACATTGAAGAACCCACTTTGTGTTAAGATTCGGTCATGCACATGTCAGCAGATGGTCCTGGTCGCCTGCATGTCATCGATGGAATACTGTATGCCAGAAAATACATTCACGCTATTCTAGAACCCAAAAATTGCTACTTTCTATCAGGAATCTTTTTTCCCAACAATGCTTCATTTATTTTTCAGCAGGATTCTGCCCCCTGCTACACAGCAAAATTATCGAAAGAGTGGTTTCGTACAAAGAGCATTGAATTGTTGTCCAGGCCAGGAAACAGTCCTTACCTCAATCCTATCAAAAACTTGTGGCACCGCTTGAAAACTCTGGTCCGAATGAGGCGCGCATATATATATATATATATATAACTAATTTCATTTTAAGCTGGTGTATGCTTTGCTTTTTTTGCCAACTATAAGGTGTGTGGTTTTAAATTCGTTATAAATTAGATCTGTTAAACTCATTTTCATAAACTATTTTTTCAGATAAAAAAATCAATAATTTTTACTTTTTCAAAAATATATTTTTGAAAAAGAAAAAATACTTTGAAAAAGGAAAAATTTGTGTCATTAATAATATGACGCGTGATACTTAAAAACGTCAAAAATAGTTTAATTACAATCCATTGTTGCATAACGTATTCGTGGACTGCATTATTTGAAAAGATCTTGAATCAGATTTCTGCCAAAGATCTGTAATGTAATGTAAATTAGATGAATATATATATACGTGTGTGAGTATGTCTGTGTGTGTGAGTGTGTATTCTAAACAATAACAATTTTATTCTTGCGAGTGGCCACAGTAAGCGAGATGTCTTAAACGTGAGCTCGCGGCCGGCGTTGTTTCCGTCGAGTCTTGGGCTCGAGCCCTGGTGCATCTAAAGACCCACTACTTAGCGTGCTGGTCCGCCTTGCATTTCCATGCTCTAAGTCTTCCCGTTGACGTAATGGGGAAGTTTGAAGAGTGTGTGCCAGCTTCGGTATCACTGTTGTCATTTGACCGAGATTCAAAACGACTCAAAATTACGAGGTCCTTAGCCAATAGCCCTCATGTTCTTTAAGGGCAACATTATTAAACAATCTTTTCATTTAGGTCCTAATACTAATTTACAGATACAAAGTTTTTCAAAATCAGTCCCATTTAGAATAAATTCTTACACATGAAGGTAAAAAAAAGTTTCACGATCAAGAGGCTTATTACCCTTTCAAAGATTTCGAAACTTGTTCACAAGAGATTTAGTGAAAGAATTTTTTTAATTATCATTCATAAGAATGAGAGTATTCTTTGGAGAAACTGAATAGATACCTCTTCCCTGCTGATGAGCAACTTGTTTTCATTTAAATGGCTGAGTTATTTTGATTCTTTCTGGTCATTCGAGAATTTCTGTTAAGTTATGAAAAAAGATGGGAATATGTTTGCAACGACTTCGTCAATGAATGAGCTTCGTTAAGATTTTTATCTTCCTTTTCATCTTCGAAAAAACAAGTTTATAATATCACATTTAAAATCTTACTAACAGTGGTACAATATTTCGGAGAAAAATATTGATTATGTTAAAGAAAGATTTATTTAAGGATTTTTTTTAAAAAATTTTTTTCAAGAGAGAAAAAAGATTTTTACTCATTTTTATGAATTATTATTTTTTATTGAAAGAGCAGTTTTTCTTCCGTTTTCCAATACCTCAAAAAATTAATTTTTTTTCTCTAAACAATAACTTTTTTCTTATTATTATTTGGGACTTTCAAGACAGCTTTGTAGCGGAACTTGCTTACTCTGGAATGCAATGCTTGACTATATCAGCTAATCCCTCAGAAAAGCGGTCTCTAAATGGAGCAAGAATATAAATTTGTGTGTGTGTGTGTGTCGAAGAAAAGAAAGAAAAAATATTAAAACTATTAATTATTCAAAACGTATATGAAATTATAGTTCTTATTAAAAAAATTTCTGACGCATTTAACGTTATGTAAACTATCAGTGAAGTAATAGTGCACCTGAAACATTAATTTTTTTTTTGTAATATTCTGAGTAACATTTATGGTTCTGCACATCAAATTATTTCATTCTTTACTAGAACTAAAGAGTTTCAATCACTTAGAGAATTTAGTAAGGAAATATAGAATGCACACTCATTTTAAATCGTAATTCTTATTTCTTAAAGGGGGGGGGGAGGAATAAAACATCATTAAAAGAAACAGAGAATGATTCAAGACTTTCAGAAGTCAAATTAAAGATCTATCTGAAACAAAAAACCTTTCAAAAATGTAGTTGAACAATGATTTCTTTCTTACTCTCGCTCACAGTTTCCAAAATGTTGGTATTAATGGAAAGAAGATTATATTTGAATAAAGAAAAATTAATATGCTTAATTTTCGAAGAAATTAAAAAATATAGATTTCAAATTAGATGAGTCGATTATAATGAAAGGTCCTTTACAGACGTTTTATGGTATATCATGCCAATATCTTATAAATTGTACGCTATATACATACAGTAAGAAGCAATAGTTTCGCGTAAGCAATTATGTTTTTCTGCTCCTTAAAAATGAAAAAGAAAGGATTGTGTGCTTCTTTATGAACAGCAATTGAAATACTAAATATAAGTTGAATTTTTATTTTAAAATCCTACTAACCACCATAAAAATTACTTTCACAGTATAAAATACCGAATTTCAAGATTCAAACTGCATGATCGAAAAACATTGTTAGTTACTCTAGTAATTTTGGGTGACTCAAGTGTATGGTTACCGAGAAGAACTTTATTTGGCGCGATGATGTAAAGGAGAGCAAATCAATAAGGGAATCCGTAAGAATAATATTAAAATGGGGCTTGAACTGTGATACATAAAATTTAACAAGAATACTAATGAAAAAAAGGATTTTGGAACGACACGATGTGATTTAAACTAAAAAAATCTGCATCTATATAAATTATTACTTTAAAAGTTCTACACTTATATAAATAATACACTATGTATTAAAGAAGGCAAAGTAGGCAAGATTCGAATAGCATGAATCGGAAGTCAGAAAACAAAATCTACTATGATTGATTGGTTACTTAGTTACGCCACATTTAGAAGCAACACGAGGACTATAGTTGCAGAGCTCGTAATTTTGAACCTCGGTAAGTGACGAGTGTTTTGTATTCTCCTAGTTTCCAGTGGCCGTGGTAGCTTAGTAGTCATGGTTTCGGATTCGTGTCCGGCAGTTTTCGTTCAATAGCGGGTTCAATCCTTGGCCTCTAAAGACCCGCCGTGTAGCTAGGGCTGATGCCCGTTAAATCTGTCGTGGCCCAAAGTCCTCCCGTTGGCGTGGTGTGGAAGTTAGGAGAGGGGGTGTCAGCTCAAGTGTCGTCCATGTCACTTGACCGAGGTTCAAAATTACGAGGTCCGTAGCCAATGTCCCTCGTGTTACTTCCAGTGCGACGTTAATTAAAACTAAACTCCTAGTTTCCGTTCTACCCTAACCTGAGAGCTGTGATCCTTGACAGATTTAAAACGCATCAGCACCTCTACACGAAGGATCATTAGTAATAACCGAACTCGAACCGCGACTCGACGGAAACAACGCTGGCCATAAGCTCGCGACTATCACGGCTACCACTGTTACAGTTTTGGAAAGAAAGACGACATTTCTAGTATTGACTTAGTCGTCTGGTCATTACAAAATGCTTTGCTAATAATCTATTTTGCAGCTATAGTGCTACTTTAATTAAACTAAAATTTTTATAAGAGCAAATCATTCATGGAATGATATGTGATTCTGCTTGGGATTGATTGTTCGCATTTTCAAACGAGTCTCAAATGAGATATGCTATCCCTTTAATAATTTTGAAAACCGTAAGAGAAAGATTCTGTACTGCATACGTAATCTCGAAAAGGCTATATACTTTTTTTTTTAAATTTAAATTTTAAAATTTTAAGTAAGTTTTTTAAAACACATTTGATTTCATCATAGTTATCAAAAAGCGTATGAAATTATCGCGTTGATGCGAATTAAAAATATATTTGCTTTAAGGAAAAATGTGGGGCCCCGGTAGCCTAGTGGTCATGGTTTCGGATTCATGATCGGCAGTTTTCGTTCAGTCGCGGGTTCGATCTTTGGCCACGAAAAGACTATCCGGGCCGATGTACGTTAAATCTGTCGGGGCTCAAAATCCTCCCGTTGGCGTGGTGCGGACGTTAGGAGAGGTGGAGCCAGCTTAGTTGTCGTCCTTGTCACTTGACCGAAGTTCAAAATTACGAGGTCCGTCACCAATAGCCCTCGTTTTGCTTCTATTGCGATGTCAATACAAAACTAAACTTAACGGAAAATGTTGTTGATCATAAAAGTAGTTTATTCCGGGAATGAGGAAATTGTTTTTTTCTCAATAATTCTGGAAAAAAAGAGAGAGAAAAGTGTTCTCTCTCTCAAAATGGATTCGAAAGTACGTAAAAAGTTTAGAAAAGATTAATCTTATTTATATTTTTATAATACACAGTCAAACATAAAAACCAACGCACCGTGATGGAGTTATCTAATTGCGACAGAAATGGGGGGATGTGTTGAACATTGCTTAGACAAAGGAACTACAGTATTCTCTCGGTAATTCGTTAGATATCGGACCAAAAAACCACAAAATCACCAAAAACGCAGGTTTACTGGAAATTCACTAATTATAACGGATTTAAACAGAAAAATCTTCATATTATTGCATAAAACATAATACAGTACAAGCAAAGTCAAATAAATAAAATGTCAAACATACGAAATTACCAAAACTACAAAATAACATAGGTAAAAAACGAGTATTTTAAACATGGGTTTTCCATCAAACTTCACACTTTGCATAAACATAAATAACATTTGGCGAGAACCATGGTGTAAAATTTAATTCTTTAGATAATTAGTTTTAATCAATTTATTTTTATTAATTACAATTAAATTATCGTAATGTCATCCTTAACAAGCGTGTATAGAAAATTTCAGCTCAATTGAGCTCTTTAAAATGGGAGAAAAAAGCTTTTAAAATTTCGCCGCAGACATACAAGGTGAGTAGAAGGAAACCAATAAAAAATTTGCCCTTTTTTGATAGTTTGCATTATTTCATTGAGATTAAGATTGTTTATGAACGTCGCTCTGAGGAACAACACAAGGGCTAATGGCGACGGACCTCGACATTTTGAGCCTTGGTCAAAAGACGAGGATGCACCTGGGTTGGCACCTACGTCTCCAAACTTCCACGATATGCCAACGAGAGGACTTGCGACTTTGATAGATTTATTGTGCACCAGTCCCGCTATGCGGCGGGTCGAACCTTAGTGGCATTAGAACTCTTACCCATGACTCGACGGAACGCCAGCGCAAGTTCACGACCATAACCACTAGGCTACCGCAGTTTCATTATTCCATTGAAGAAGAAGGAATAAAATAAAATTTTCTGAGTAAATTTTCCTGTATAAAAACGCAGGATTACTGACAGGTTCTGATAGGTGAAGTGCTTGATTACAGAGGGAGTACTCTATTACAATTTCAGGATAATTGTATAATTTATTCTAAAGTTCAATAGTTACAAACTGAGGAAATCAATGAGGCGTTTGTCCACATCGGGCCTGGAGGTCCCGGATGGTGTCCTGCTGGATTTCTCGCCAAACTGTATCCAACCGTCGGGATAAATCAGCAACATTCTGATATGATTACAGGCACCTTCACATCAGGTTCCAAATGTGCCTGATGGGAGGAGAAATCAAGCTACATTACTGGCCAAGGAAGGGTTCGTTCGTCAAGATTGAAGACAATTAATATCGGAGTGCTGCGTGTTGCAAGACATTATAGAGATGAAAAGTAAGTCGGAAATAGCACAAAATAACATCCACATAGAGGTTCATAGAATTCCACTTAGGTTCAGCTGTGTTGTAAGTGTGCCTTAATTGACTAGCAAAAGGGTCTGACTGTTAAAAGAAATCCCCCCCCCCGACTATAACACCTGTTGTGGGCTTGTTTATTGAGCGAAGGTGAGGGCAGGATCCTTACGCTGACCTCGACGTTTCCAAACAAGTCTGCTCTGGGCATCAAGACACAATTGGAATCTTAGTCTTTAGTTAAGATTCCAGTTTTATATATATGAATATATATTATCAAAAACTCATTATAAAAGTACATCAGTATCATCGCATAAATTTACTACTGGTATAATTAAAATATTACTTTTCAGAGAAATTTCTTACGACTGATGATTGATTCTACATATTTTCTGTTTTCATAACATATGTAGCTACTTATTGCTGAAATTTTTTTTAATTATGCTTAATATCAGCTTTAGCACATCTTTTGTTAGTGATTTGTATTTCACCTTCAAATTTTATTTGTTCATTATTCTTTAGGTTTTCAATTTTCCGGTTCTAATGGAAGCGTATTGATTTGTAGATTAATGTCATTCTCAGAAGCAGCATGAGGATTTTTGGCGACGGAGCTCGTAATTTTGAATCTCGGTAAAGTGACTTTGACGACACCTGAACTGGAACCTCCCTCTCCAAATTTCCACACCACATCCAAGGGAGGACATGGGACCTCGACCAAAGTTAACGTTTATCAGCCTCGCTGCACGGAAGATCTTTAGTGGCATCAGGGCTCGAACCCATCACTTGGTGGAAACAACGCCAGCCGTGAGTTTGTGATCATGACCACTAGGCCACATTGGCCATTGGAAGTGCAAGTGAAGTTATTTTATTAGTTTTTTTCTCATTATTATTATATTATAACGACAAAAGAGACAAACTAATCATTTAAAGCTACACTTTACCCTAAAAAACACAAAAAAGCCTTCCCCTATTTTTTCGGGGACCCATCCGGTTGTAAAGTTTAGCTCCAAATTCTAGATCTGATATTGAATTAGTTTTAAAAAGATATTTTAAGTTCCTTGATTATTGTCAGTCTCAAATTTTGAAAAATGAGGAAGGGCGGTAGTGTCTTTTTCATTTTAAAGCATATATACTCATTCTTGAAACTAATTAAAAATACTTTTGAATAAATCAGTTCCTTAGGGGAAATGGTTATTTACATTAAATTAAATTATTAAATCTTTTCTCTATTTGCTTATGTTGTTATGCCTTCTTTTTTAGTTTTCATTATCACCAAACTAATGTTAATAAAAAGTATTTTTTTTTTTGGGGGGGGGAGAACAAAATTTTTGTTTGAAGCTTTGCGGTTGAATATTTTGTTGTTTTTAATCATTTCCCTCTGTTGAGAAAATACCTCGACCAAAACGTTCTCAAGTTGCTTTGAAATAAGTTTTCGAGAATCTAAAGAAAACAAATTTCTGCTGAGAGAAAACAATAATTCTGAAAATAAACTTTCGGAAATACAAGTATGGGACTTCAGAATATAAGTGTTTTGTATGCAGATACTATGGATAAAATTGTTTATTTCATTGATGTATGTATCAAATTATATTATTATGGAAAGGCAAAACTTAAATAATTTATTTACATATTTGCTATGCAGCTCTTGTGGTAGAGCATTTTTAAAACTTCGTTTTGGTCAAAAATTAGATTTGTAGTCAAAACTAAACTTATGGCCAAACAAAAAGTAAAACATGCTCCTGAAAACAGTTAATTAATGCTAAACTGCATGACACAAATATCAAGTCATATTAGCCAGCATTAAGTTCATATAATTCAGGTATCGAGTGAAATTTGAAAGTATATCATAGGTATATTAACACTTTTGGATTTAAATTGACTTCCAACCTGTTCAACATCGAAACCCATGGGGTGGTCACGATAGCATAGAGGTCATAGTCGCGGACTCGTGGCCGATGGTTTTCGTCGAGTTGTAGTTCGAACCCTGATGCCACTAAAGACCCGCAGTGTAGCCGGGGCTGATACACGTTAAATCTGTCGAGGCTCAAGGTCCTCCCGTTAGTGTTGTGTGTAAGTTTGTAGAGGGAGGTGCTAGCTTAAGTATCCTCCTCATCACTTGACCAAGGTTCAAAATTACAACGTCCGTCAGCGATAGCCCTGTGTAATCACATCGAAACACATGGCTAATTCCACAAGGTATAGGCTGATTGATTGACTGTTTATTAACTTCGTACTTAGAAGCAACATGACGGTTATATGTGAGACCTTATAATTTTGTACCTCGGTCAAATGATGAGGACGACACCTGAGCTGATACATCTGTTTCCAAACTTCCACACAACGCCAATGGGATGATTTGGAGCCTCGTCAAATGTAACGTGCATCAGCTCCGATACACGGTGGTATCGGGTATGCAACCTGCGATACGACGGAAACAACACCGATCACAAACATCGTGAACATGACCCCTCAGTTACCATAGAATTTACTGTTTTGATCTTAAATACTTTAAGCAATATTTTTCTCCCTTTAAATTGTGATTGTATAGTAACGTCGCACTGAGAAGCAACACGAGGGTTATTGGCAACGGACGTAGTAATTTTGAACGTAGTTGATGGGGACTCCTCATCAACTGGCACTCCACTCTCCAAATTTGCACACCACGCAATCGTGAGAATTTTGAGCCCCGACAGATATAACGGGCACCAGTCCCGCTACCCGACAAAACTTTCGTGGAATCAGGATTTGAGCCCACTACGCATTTGAACTAATGCCAGTCACATATTCATGACCATGCCGAAATGTTCTACAAAACTATTAATTAAAAGTATTGTTAATGTTCACAATACCTAGTCAATCTTTCACAGGATGAATGTGCCGAATCAATACGAGGTAATTACAGTATTGGGATGGATCATTTCGATGAACTGATTAAAAAATTGAAGGGAGATTTGTTTTCACAGTCAGTATAAGGAAAGAGTATCAAAATATAACACTGAAAGTACCGTTGAAAGTTTAAGCGCAAAAATTGAAAACACACAATTGTGATAAAGTATATTTATCACAATTCTCTCTCTTTCTATTCATGTATATATATATATATTTATATATATATTGGGTTGGCAACTAAGTAATTGCGGATTTTTTTTAGAAAATCAAAGACAATTTTTTCATGGAACTAAATAACTTTATTCTGTAATGTATTGCCCATTTTGATCAATGACCTTTTGCCATCTTTCAGGCAGCATCATAATCCCACGTTCATAAAACTTCTGGTTTTTATTAGCAAAAAACTGAATCAGGTACGATTTGACATCATCATCATTATTGAAATTTTTACCATTCAAGGAGTTTTGTAAAAATTGGAACAAAAAGTAATCAGATGGTGCAAGATCAGGACTATATGGTGGATGTGGCAAATCATCCCAACCAAGCTCCAATAATTTTTGCCGAGTGACCAAAGATGTGTGTGGCCTTGCATTGTCATGATGGAATACAACACCTTTTCGATTTGTCGATTCGGGCCGCTTTTATTCAACTGCATTGTTTAATTTCGTTAGTTGTTCAATGTAGACATCAGAATTGATCGTTCGGTTGGGTGGTAAGAGTTCAAAGTAGACAATTCCTTTGTAATCCTACCAAACTGATAACAAAACCTTATTTTTATGAATATCAGCTTTTGATGTTGTTTGAGTGTGTTCACCTGGCCTACTCCACGATCTTTTCCGCTTGATATTGTTGTAAACAACCCATTTTTCATCGCCAGTTATCAGTCGTTTTAAAAATGGATAATTTTCATTACGTTTCTTTAGCAAATCGCAGCTGTTAATGCGTTGCCTTAAATGCGTTTCTTTCAGTTAGTGAGGAACCCATATATCGAGTTATTGAACATAGCCAAGTTGTTTTAAGTGATTTTCAATGCATGTATGTGATGCATGAAGCTTCTCTGCAATCTCACGTGTTGTACTGTGACGATCCGAATCTATTATTGCTTTGATTTGGGCGTCATCAACTTCAACTGGATGACCAGAGCGTTTTTCATCTTTGAGTGAAAATTCACCAGAACGAAATTTGGAAAACCAATTTTGACACTGCCGTTCTTTTAAGGCTTCGTCACCATAAACATCACAAAACTTTTTATGAGCTTGCGATGTGTTTTTCCCTTTGCGGAAATAAAAAAGCAAAATATGACGAAAATGTTCCTTTTAATTTTGCATTCTTCAACGAAGGCTAAGCGAAAACTACGCAACCGATCAAAAAACTTTTTTTACTGATTGACACCTGAATTGCCAACTATCAAATAACAAAATGTGTTTTACATTTGTACTACGTCTGCAAACCTAAAAATTGAACTGACGCCATCTATGAGTGAAATCCGCAATTACTTAGTTGCCAACC
>BMAW01015948.1:0-24264 GCA_019974015.1 Nephila pilipes
ACACAATTTTAGTAATTTTTAATCAATAATTGTTATAATATTCATTACCTTAAGAAGTCTAGAAATCAGGGTCACAAGCCGTTATCATAATGATTTACCAATCCTCTGAAATGGTTTCCTTACTATTAAAGAAAAACAACTCCATTTCGTTACAAATTAGTATTTGCTATCTTAAAATGTTACAACTAATTTAAAAAAACACTTTGATAACTTTTTTTCTAATATTGAATTATGTTGACTGTAAATTAAATTTATTCCTTCAAAAATGTATTTGCCAAAATATAGTCTTTTTTCTGGATTTTAAGCCCCTTGTAAATACATAAATTCAGCTCATAAGATTGAGAGCCATGCCTAACTAAACACTTAAAATTACCCAAAGGTAATTCCGGCTTCTATAATGTTATGCATTTTAACTCGGATTGTTATTATAGCATCAATTAATATTTATTTTAATAGACAAATATTACATCTAATGATGATTACAAAAAAAATGATACATTGAATTTTAAAGACGTTAAGTTGCATGCTTTTCATTGTTTAAGTTAGAAAATCTTAAATGTACCCAAGGATTAATAATGAATTAAAAATTAATAATTGTAAGTAATTTATTTTATTCACTTGAATTTATTGCTGAAATTTAGAAAAAATGTGTTTTCTCAGACTTGTATTATGAAACTTAAATTTATGTACAAAATATTATGTATATTATTTAAGCTCTAATAGCTTATTTATAAATTGCAAAACTTAACATTTATGGGGAAATAAGTTCCAATAATAGATCAATAATAAATAAAGTTGTGTGTGGAATCACTGCAGAAATATGGTCTGAGTTCATGTCACATTAAAATATTACGTGATTCACTAAAAGGAATTTTTTGCCGATTATAAATTGCAAATTTTGCTAGAAACTGGAATTCAGAGCTCTTTAAAAACCTGCATGAAAGTTAATTTTTAAAATAAGAAATTAGCTTTACAAACTTTTGAAGAATACATGTAATTTATAAATTTATTTAGATATATTAGTTTACTTTGAAATAATTTAATTTGTGTAAGTATATTGAAATGGAGTGAAATTATCAATGGTTAATCCTATTGAAACAGTTTTTTTTTTCATTTGCGAGGGATGCTACGAAATTAAGTTCGTCATATTTTTTTTCACATGGAATCTTTATTGGCAAAAATAAATAAACCATGCTATTTTATGCTACATACATAGCACTATTTTTCGACATAGTGGCAACTGACATTGTGGCATTTGTCGAAGCGTGCAAGCAGTTTGAAGAAACCACTCTGGTAAAATTCGGTGCCCTGCAATGACAAGAAATTGTCTCATAACTTACTCCACCTCAGCATTGTTTTGGGTGGACTAGAGCACTGTTGATTTCATTCATGGATGTGGAGGGACACAAACTTCGATCTTCAGCCTCCACACTCTGCCTTCCTTCACTGAACATGGAACACCAGCATCCAACCACTTGACGAGACCTGACCTGTTTACTATAAATGGTCTGTAGGCATTCATGGATGATGAACACACAGTTACCAGATACACATTCACACCAGATAACAGCACGCACTTCTATTGCCAACCACGCTGTCAGTCACGTCATGGGCACGCTAGTCTGCTGTTACCCTCTTTTCTTCGTCATTCTGCGCATGCATCATTCTTCCTCCATTAATACTATTGCCTTCATTGAGCGAGCAAAGAGGTGTGGATTCTTATGGCGATGGTTTTAATCATCTGGTGTACAATGTGCTCGTTTAAAAAAATGACGAAACTTAATTTTGGAACATCTCTCTATGTTACATTCATAACATTCAAAAATCAACATCAAAGCTAAGCTGTAAATAATAAAAAAAATAGCAGAAAGAGTTTCATTTGTATTAAAAACGTATTAAATCACTTTTAATTGTATTAAAACATATTTTTTATTATTGTTTTAAATTTTTATTGCATTTGAATGATGCTATTTTCAACTGTCGAAACACACCCAGATTACAATACCCGTTGCAGAAAATAATGAAACTCAGAAAAAGCGATACTCCTTGTCTTAAAGGAAAGTTTACAAACACAAACCTTACTGACGTGCCTCCCAGGTACATAAACAAAAATTATAGGGAATTTGTCAATGGTTTCAGTTTCAAAGTTTCAAGTATGCGACTAGTGACTTTTGTTTCCTTCATTTTAAAAAAATGAATAGTAGTTTGAAAAAAAATCTGCCTTTATTTGTGACTGAACTGCCTAGTGTGATTTAAAATAAACTTCATACTCATAGAGGATTCTAAAAAACTAAAAAATACTCCACTATTGCAAAAATTTGGCTTTTATTCTAAATAGAACAGGTCTTGAACGAATAAGAACAGTCAAAACATTATGGTTCTGATATTAAACAGTTCTTACTATTAATTAAGTAATTAAATGCTTTAATTTGAAGCAACTTGAATATTCGGTATAACCCGATATCTCTTAATATACATATAGTAGGTGATTGTATATTAATCATTAAAAATAATCCTAATGAACCTCAATAATTTTTTTAATTTTAATATAATTGTAAGTCAAGAACTTGAAATTAATTGGTTAGTTATAAAAGTTTTGATATTAAGTAGTTATATATTTTTGAAGATATTATTTATAAAACAAACCTACAAAATAGGTACTACAGATTATTAATAAGTCACTTTTGATGGATTGTAATTAATTGTGTTGAAAAATAGTTTGAAAAATAGGATTACTTTTGCATTGATAAACATTATGTTAAATATCTCCTCATGGCTAGCATCAAAGGCTTAAAACCATCTTCTAGAAAAGGCTGTAAAAAATAGAAAAGCACTACAGAAACAAAAATATTCATAATTGATTTTATTTTTCTGGATATGTAATCTCGGGAAATTTTTCTAGATTTATAAGTCAAATCTTAAAACTTATCTTTAAAATATATATAGTGACATTTATAATGAAAATACATGGAAAATTTAACTTACACAACTTAAAAAATAAATGAAAAAAGTGTTTCATTAATAAAAGTTCATTTTTCTCAAATATAAGTTTATAAAGTTGTGCCATTGTGTGATATGTGTATGCATGCTTCATAATGAAAACAAAAAAAAAACCTTAAAGGCACTACAATAGTTTGTACCCTTTACAAATCATTGCTCTATGGAACATTTTAAACATATATTCCAACTCTGTACAACACGTAATGTGCTGTTTGGTTTAATTTAATATAAATTCTTTCTGGAACATTCTGTCTTCTTATGGTGTTTTGATATTCCTCAGAAATTTTTCATTTTTTCATCTTTAAGGGGTCTTAAAAATTGGTTTTGAAATATTTTTATGTACTCATTTTCCATATAACTGAAACGTTCAATCCTGCATATTACGAATGAGAAAAAAAGCAAAGTATGAGAATCAGCCTTGCAATTCTGATAAATAAAAAAAAATCCAATGATGAAATTCTTAATGCTCAATTCAACCAATGAATTCCTATTATGAAAAGGCCTATACATCTATAAATTTGGACATTCATATAGATATAAATTGTTTCATTTTTAAAATTGGCCAATTAAAAATTATTTAGAGTAAAATATCTGCTGTTAGATATTTCGTCATCTGTAAATGCACTTATTTTTCCATACTTTCACATTTGTTTCCTTTTCCATACTTTCACATTTGTTTCCTTTTCCATACTTTCACATTTGTTTCCTTTTCCATACTTTCACATTCAGTTCCAAATAAAGAAATACACATCTAGTGCTAAAAAAAGTAATATTAGAATAAATTTTTTGCAATGCAAACAAAATAAATGCACTATATGTATTTTTCTTACTTATTTTTTAAAGGAATCTACTCATAAAAGATTTACTACTCCCAAAAAATATTTCTTACTTTTTGAAGAATAAAATAAAATAATGGAAATAATATTATGTAATAAAAAATTTGGGGGAGAATAAAAATTATGTTTGCAGTAAAATTTGAAATATTTGTAATTTTATGCATTACATGACATATGCAATAACCATTCGAAGCTATCCCGTCTTGTAGAAACTCCAGAAAACAGTTCTTTTAGAAACAAATGTCATAAAAAATGCCCTACGCATTTCAGGTAGAATGACAGTTTATTCCAAATATCACTTGACCATGTCGGACATATTCTGACGTGTATTGAAAATATTTATTTCAGATATATATCTTGCCGATACTTCCAAAAGTAAATACATTCAGTAAAGATGACAAGAAATGCACCCTTATTTCTATTAATCAGAGTTTCAAAAAGTTTTTAAGTAACTCATATTTATGGATGCATAAACTAATATTAATAGATGTATGCGAAGAAAATAATTCACATTCATAATCTATTTCATTGTTACTTCGATCATTTTCATATTGGTTTTTAAAATTTTTTGATAATATATTGATAACTTTGTCATTCAGAACCATAAAAATAACTTCAATAGTTTATCGATATATATTATTTTTCATTAAATCTAGCTCGAAATAATTAATGAAATGTTTGTGCTTGACTTTACATGAAAACTGTTTTAAGTATTTTCTTATCTGAAATTGACGAATGGCAGAAAAGTTTAAAATCATATATTATTTTCTCCGCTTTAAGCGTTAAAGGCTATGGTATTGAATGACTTTAACATGTTTAGTTACATTTACATAATGACACATAATTTGTTTAAGATTCCTTTAAATTATTTTTTTATAAATAAAAATAAACTAGATCTTTAAATTAAAAGAATTCTTTAAAATCACACAAATTTTTACTGTTATTGTAAGATAATGTTGCATTCGATTAATTTTTAGAAGTATATAATTTTAAAATAATAGGGTTTTAAATATGTATTAATTTTATTTAACTCTGTCGATTACTCAATAAAACAAACTTGTATTTATCACTATATAGGTAAAAAATTAATCGAATTCAAATTAATTTATTTCAAAGGAATTTCTTGACAATGTTTAATAATTCCTGAATTGCAGTATTAAAATGAATCTTCTAATAGTATTCTGAATCTAGTAGAACGGTTATTGTAGTTTTCAAAACATTTATGTCTATATTTATTTTACGAATACAGCCTTTGTAAAATATTTTGAAATGTATGGTAGCGCTGCAATAGTTATAACTCTTCCGTGTCAAATTAGAATATAATTTGAAACTCTCCCGACTATTGAGTGGGTAGAGCCATATAAATTTTACCATATTTTGAATATTTATAAATATTTAAAAATTTACACCAATTAGAAATATTACGGATATAGGTACAAATGTATATTTTTCACAAATGTTGTAACATATTATGGTGCTAAAGTAATCTTTCAAACATATTTCATTTCTGCATTTGATATATACCCATGGACAAGAAAATTAGCTCACCAAGAAATAATTACGGGATCATAGCGAAACTTGGCATGAAGGTACATGTCAAGGAGATATGCAAATGATTAGAAACGCAGCGTGATTGCGCATTACGTATATCCGGTAGAGGGCGTTTAACGTCGTTCTCCGTGGAGTATAAAACAGGTAACCAAAGCTTGTTTGAGTGTGCTGAATCGTTTACAAAGGAAGAGATGAGGTAGACATGCCATTACGCAGTTTTCGAAGACAATATGAAAAGCTGTTGCTGTTTGAGAGGGAGATAATCATCTGCATGATGGAAGCTGGATGGTCAGCTAGGCGAGTAGCTCGTCAATTAGGCCGCTCTGATTGTGTTGTGAGGAGGTGTTGAGACCAGTGGATTCGAGAGATGTCATTTACACGACGACCAGGGTCAGGACTCCCTCGACCACCACATCGTAAGAAATGCAAGCGTACAGCCAACAGCTTCATCGGCTACCATCCAGGCACAGGTAGCACCTTCACTAGGACCCCTGTGTCTTCTCAAACCGTACGAAAGCGACTGGCTGAAGGACATTTGGGATCGCGGCACCGATTATGTGTGCTGCCTTTGACGCCCACCCACCGACACCTCCGTTTGGAGTGGTGCCACGCACGAAGAAACTGAACTGCAGCGGAATGGAACCAGGTCGTCTTTAGCGACAAATCCATATTCAATCTCATCAGTGATGACAATCGTGTTCGTGTGTGGAGACAACGTGGTGAATTTCTCAAGCATGCCTTTGGTTTACAGCGACACACCACTCCCACAGCTGGTGGGGTGCCATTGCCTACAATACATGGTCACCCTAGTATTTATCCGTGGCACCATGACAGCCCAACGGTATGTCCCTAACATCCTGCAACCACATGTGTTGCCACTCATGCAATGGCTCCCAGGAGCCATTTTTCAACAAGACAATACTCGGCCTGACACTGCAAGAGTGTCACAAGACTGCCACCCCACTTTTACTACCCTTCCTTGGCCTGCCCGATCCCCAGATTTATCTCCAATCGAGCATATCGGGGATCATTTGGGACGGCGAGTTGGGCCTCCCACGAATTTGAACGAACTAGAGCAAGGTTACAGCAAATATGGAACTAAATGTCTCAAGACATCATACAGAACTTGTATGCCTCAATGCCCGATCGTATCGCATCGTGCATTCACGCTACAGGGGGTTCAACAGGGTATTAAATCTTTAATTCTTTTGCCTGTTTCTCTGAAATAAATGATCATTTTTCTTTGATATTCTAATAATTTACTTATATCAAAGTAGTCATAACGTATGTAATATTTCGGTTCGTTTTGACGACTCCTTCTTGTTGCGCTAATTTTTTTGTTCATGAGTTTATATAGAACTCTAAGGGTTTTATACTCATCATACCTCTCTCTACAGTTTTACATAATATTCACAAATAAAATCATTTAATCAAAAGTATTGACTTTGAACTTTACTTAATTTTATGTTATACTATTTCTTATTAATTTGTCATTGACACTTTAATTAAAGTTTAATTAGAATATTAAGGAAAATATATAGATTATTATTGTTTATTTGCTATTTCGTTTTTTTTCTATCTGCCTATCTCGCTATCTATTTTACTTAAATGTAAAACAATTTAGTGAAAGTCAAAGGTACTGTTATCTATTATTTCGGAGTATAAAAAACTAATAAGTAATTTTCATTTTGATTAAAAGATTCCTAGAAATATAAAAAGAAGTACCATATAAAAGTTCATTTTTTTCCTTGTTTACCACAGATAAGTTATTAAAATTTCTTTTGTGAAACAGCGAAATATTTATATGTTATTAATTGAATAAAGTAGTGGCGTATGTAAAAATAGCAAACAATTAGCATACGAATCAAATAAACGATTATTTACCTCTTAAGTAGAACAAAGAAATCTATGTTGAAACAATTCATAATATCCACTGAAAAATTGTTATATTATGATTGATATTTACGTGAAATTTGCAGAAAAACGAAGTAACAATATTAATTTAATATATTTTTCACAGTTATTTTATTTTAAAAAAAGAAGAATAAAATTTTTAAAGTATTACAAGTTCTAGAAAATACATGCAAGTACATACTGCAAAAAATTATTTATTCTAATGTATATATTTTATTTTAAAATTTAATGCATATTAGCAAATTAGAATCTTACAGACATTTACATTATTTTACTTTTAAACTTTTGCATTTGTGTCAATTTTCAATAATTTTTAAGTAAACGTAAATGCCAAGGAAGATATTCGCATAAACAGCATTTGAGAATTTGCATTTTGTCCCTAAAGAAGGAAAATTTACAATATCTAATGTTCAAGATCCAGATAACGTCAATTATAGTATTACTGTTAACAGAACTGTATTGAAGAGTGTTGTAGAGATAGCAATACCTAGTTTTTAATTCAGACATTTAAAGACAAGGAGAATGAAACAGCTTAAAACTCAAAATGAAGTACTTAAAGGATATATCGTGTATATGAAGAGTCACTATGAACTCATTCTTTATTTCTATGAATTTGTGAAGTATGATTCAAAACTGTGTAAGTTTCAATATGGAATAGCTACATATATATATATATTAAGGGAAAATTTCATAACAATAAAAAAGGATTTTTGAGTAATGCATGCGTTAAATATTACAGGTAGAAATATATGTTATAACAGAAAGGAATATAATCTCCGATAGTACCTCATGTAGAACTTTATATTTCATCCGAACAAAAGGAAAGAAAAAACATACAACAAAGGTCAATATGTTTGAAGAGCAACATCTAGACGCAATTATTTTATTATGCATAACGCAGTTTTATAATTATGAATAATTATCAGATAAGTAACAACATTGAACAAAATCTACAGCGTATCCTTATATGCCTACACTGCAGTCGATTTGATTTGATTAGCTTAGTTCTATAATTTTATTTTTCAAATTTTCAATGTTTGCTCAACAAAAAGATAAATAATGGTGAATTTGGCTAAAAAAGAAGAGGTAAGTGAACTATTAATTCTTTACGAATAACTACATAGCAATGAACATTTGCCACAGTGATGCATAATTTTTCTTAATTTCAAGCATTTCTTTCTTAATGTTAAAAGCACAAAAATAGTGTAAAATTAGTATAAACATAATGCATAAGACGCCATAAAACAAATAAAATTTCACAGCCATTAGTACCATGTAATATTTTCTAAATAATTGGTTTGTACAACAATAGTTTCGCTAAACCATCTCCTTTCCATATATATATATATGACATATTCTAATAATGCTAATATTGATTTTGGTATTCAGCAAATTAGGGCAGTCGCTTCAAGTAAAAAAAAACTTGATATTATTGAATGATTTTGTTACATTTTATATATTTTTAATTTATTATAATATATATATATATATATATGTGTGTGTGTGTGTGTGTATGCATTTATATCTAAATATATGTTAATGTATGTACATATATATATGTATATATGTGTATATATATGTTGAATGTATGTATGTATATGTATGTGCGTTATATAGTATGTAGTATGTATATTATGTATATATGTATATGTATATATGTATATAGGTAGTATATATGTATATGTATGTATATATATATGTATATATATGTATGTATATATATATGTATATATATGTATGTATAATTCTGATAAAATGCACTTGAAAGGGAATATTTATTATAGGATTGAAATTTCAAAAAGTAGCGTTCAGGTCAATAAAGCGAATGAAGTACTTTGAAATATTTATTTTTAATCTTATTTATAAATTGTCATCATTTTCTCTTTTATACTTTGCTTTCTAGAAGAAGTGTGTTTTCATTTTTATGATTACCATGCATTTTTATAGGACTTGATGCTATCAATTTAATGAAAAGCAGAGTCCAAAAATAGCTCATCTAAACAAAAAATGAATATCAATTAATAATAATTGCATTTCTTGATAAAAAAAAATGTTAAAAAGTAGTAGTTCATTATGTATTTTCATGATGCATAGTTGCAAAGAAAATGGAAATACCTTAATTTGGGCGTGGTTTTTCGTGACATTTATGATAGGTCGTGTTTAATTGTAGAAAATAACTGGACAGCTGTTCGTACATTTAAACTAAAGCAACTATTTATATTTAATTTTTTATGCGACCTAAAAGCATATGTTGCATGTGTTTTATGATGAAATCAATTATTATTATATCTTTATTTTCTTGAACTGCGTGTTTTGATCGAAAAAATATCATTAACTAATAATAAAAAAAAGACTTTATTTCGATCGTAAAAGTCCATCATTTTTGTTTTTGCAAACACTCAAAATTTGATAAGTATCTTTTTCTTTGTTTTGCAGTTAGTTCAAAATTGAAAGGAAATAATATGATTTCTGTATTTCAAATTCATTCGAATACTTCAAAATCTCTTCAAGACGTTATGTTTATATTTTACAAAACTCTTTCAAAATTCTTTTTTTAAGATCAAATGTTTTTGAAAGATTTTGCAATTATGCTTGGTTTTCGGAAACATTTTACAATTTTATTGAATCGCTATTTGAAGAAATGCAAGAAGTATACATATTTTTCTTTAACTGCGCGATATTTTTTTTTTTTTTACATTTAAATTAATGACTTATGAAAGCAATAATCGATTGATAATGAAATAGGTGTTGAAGTAATTGTTGCTCTTTATTGAGTTTTTTTACTGAGTATGTGCATTTCTTTTAATGGATAGACAATACTATTATAAATATTCATCGTATTTTATCACAAAATGTTTGAAGTACAGATTCATGTATCTACATAATAGTATTTTACAATTATTTTTCAAGAGAGGTTTCTTATTTGATGGAGGAAGCATTTAAAAATATAAATTATGTGTAATGAATTTTAATTTTTATGTGCGATAAATTTTTCTTAGAAGTGCAGTCCAAAAATATAAAACATGATATTAAAGGATGATAAATACGTAATATATACCAGTATCTTGAAGTATGAGACATATATTTGCTGATATCTTTTATCGAGTAAGTACATGTATTTAACGATTTTCAAATATGTGAGGGAATTATGACTAACGTGAATAATATCTTTGAAAATATGGACGTTATACAAAATAAAATTAGTAATCTCAATATTGCTTCTCTTGCAAACAAAGGTTTCTATTTTTGAAAGATAGAGAGAAGATTGTGTATTGATTATTTGGATTTCATTATTCTCCAACATTAACTATTTGTATTTTTGATTCATTTATAAGAATGTATAATTATTTAAATTTTAATTCTCATCCATACAAGTGAATAATTTTTAGAGATAGGAAATAGTGATTTCGAATTTAAAATAATCTAAGAAAGTATTTTTTGAAAGGTAATAAAGAAAGAAACGTATCTTGATGCAATAAAAGAGGTTCAATATATCCTTTTAATAACCTTTTAGCAACCCTAAGATTACAATAATTGTATAGTTTTACCCTTAGTCGAAATTGAACGTAATTTGTAACAAATGCCCAATAACTTAAGCCAATAATAAAGCCAGTGGATTTATTAGCAATAATTCCTTTTCACTACCTCTCTCTCCTACGCCAGTGATGTCCGAAATTTATAATTTTCCGCAACTTCTTATCACACATTCAAACACGAAGTTTTTATCAATATAATTAACATTTATGATTACCTGCGAATAGCGTTTCTTTTGCATTGCATATTAAATACAAAAGCATTTTAAATATTATGCAGCGACTCTCTTATGCAACAACGCCGGAAGTTAAGAAGACTTGCTCACTAGCCAGACGAGAAGTCTGTTCAGCCTAGTTGCTAAGAGCACAGTAAATATCGACCGGTCAACTTTCCTTCAGACCCACTGGTAGGGGATTCGAAAGAACGCTACGACTCTCAAGGCCTAACGAATACTCTCTTCCTCTCCACGATGCTCGGGGTAGAATAACCCCCCCCGATGTTCCGCAGAAAACGTTCTACGCCAAAATTGCGTAAAACTTTTCATTGCAGAAATAAAATGCATAGTTTCCTCGAATGTAGGTGTTCCTGGAACAAACTTAGATAGAAGGAAGCGAACATGTATAGGAATCAAAATCACGTAAGAAAACGTGTTTTCAAATAGATAGATATCGCTGCATGGGACCATTTAAGGTCGGGACATGTGGGCACCTCAATGTAGACGTCCAATGAGTGTGTGGTCCCCCTAATCACTTTATTATCTTATTTTGAATTTATTTTCTAAAATGCTTTGAGAACCATTGTTTATGGAATACCAATAGATACTGACATGGATCTACTGGCACGAATCACCATTGCTGCTCCTGCGACAGCGAAATACCTGGTATTTTTGACTAATTTCGGTAAACCGTGCTATGCAACTTGGTGTCATGTCTGCATCAACGTTAATGGGGTGAAATTTTAAAACCCAACAATAAAATACAATAATAATTACACTGTACAAATGTGATTCTAGTAACTATTATTAAACTCCTTTTAGGTTAATAAATAATATTACACTACTTTCTGTACTGCGGGATCTGTACATCCTTTTAACACTTGAGAATAGAATTTTCAAGTGATTCGGGTAATTATTATTGTACTCCTTTTGGTTAATAAAGATAATTACACTGCTTTCTGTACCCTGTAGTTGGTATATATCACTTTATAACTTGAGAGCATCATTTCCTACCATGCTTTCTTTCGCTGTTATACTCCTCTTTACATTCCGTCCAAATTTGTATATGGTCTTCCAGGACACTCTGTATGGTGTAAACATGGTGAAAAAACACCTATGCTTCTGTTTTCTATTTGCAACTTTCCAAATGTATTAGAAAATGAGATCCTTAAAATGTGTATAATTATTATATTCGAAAAACATACAAAAGTAAATTTAGAATTAGATTCTGTTTTTAATATTCATTTGATCACATTAGAATTAAGATAATAGTAAAATTATTCATATACTTATTTTTAATTACACTTTGGATTATTTATACATATTTTTCAAGAATCTGTCAAAATTAAAACTATAAAGAATCTATCAAATTTAAAACTAAAACTATAATATCTGTATTAAATACCAGCCATAAAAACAAAGTAATCATTTCAATAAAAATGTTTTTAATTAACAAACTGTTAACTTAAATATTTACATTAAACTATTTTTATTTCTTCTTTACTTTAAAAGAAAATATGATACATAATATCTAGGTATAAGTGCATTTTAAAATAACGTATTTTCTAACTCATTTAAAAATTAAGAACAGATAATTAATTATATATATTATTAGTTTCTTAAAACTAACAAATTATAATCCTTAGCTAACAATCTTCGATCGGAATATTTATTATTCTTCACCTTTTTTACTTATACAATAGTAAAAATTGTACAAAATTACTATTTTTCAATAAATCATATAAAATCAACTACAAGAAGCAATAATTTGAAAAAAAAATCGTGTTTTTCACCGTTGTGATAAATATATTAAGTTTTATATCAAATAAATTAAAATTCTACACACTAAAGGTTATTAATTTGAGATTATGGGGATTATTTGCCCAATTTCCACATATTTTTTTTTCAAAAAAACTCTAAATATCTTTTTAAAAGGAAATTTAACAAAACAAGAAAAAAAACATGAGCAGAGATTTCATTCAAATTTTAGTATTTCAATATAAAATTATATTATATTATAATGCAAGTGTAATAGTTATTAATGAAATTCTGAAATGTATTGGTACTTTATTTTTGGAATAGAATGTTTAATTTTCTTTAACAAATAGCCTACTATCTTAATCGAAATGAACATACATATGTCATTGAAAGGAAATCAAATTTAATGCCAATATAGCAGTATAATGTTCTAATATTATAACATGTATTAATAGTTTTGATATTCTTATCTTATTTGTACTTTCAAAGTACTAAAAAGTTTATTTAATATTTCATACAATTCCAAAACTTAGAAAACGTTTTTAAAAGTTTTGATTCAGTATAGTTATTGTTAGAATGAAATCGTTACTTAGAAATACAAAAGTAATAGAAAGCTACAGGGGGTGGACAAAAATATGGAAACACCTTGTAAAATGCATGTTTGAAAAGAAAGATTGATTTTAATGAAATATGTAGGTGGCGCTGGCATTTCTGACTACTAACGCCACCTATACAACTTCGTAAATGTGCTAAACAGTTCAGTTGTTGTCGGAGTACTGTTATGTGAGGTTGTCATTGCACTATGTCAGAGTTAACGGACTTCGAACGTGGGCAAATTGTTGGAGCACGTATGGTAGGTGCTTCCGTAAGCAAGGTAGCCGAGGTGTTTAGTGTTTCAAGAGGTACTGTATCGAAGATTTATTCCGCATATTTCAAAAGCGGAAAAACATCATCTGCTAAATCACAGCGCGGACGAAAGTGTGTGCTGAGTGATCGTGACAGACGATCATTAAGGGCAATTGTGACGAAAAATAAGAAGACCACAGCTGCAAAAGTTTCTGCTGAAATGAATGTTGTGTTACCGAACCCTGTGAGTACCAAAACAATTAGAAGGGAGCTTCATAAACAGGGAATTTCTGGCCGTGCTGCAATTGAGAAGCCACTCATCAGTGATGCTAATGCCCGTAAATGGAAAAGGTGGTGTTTAAGTCATAAAGCCTAGACTATAGGGCAGTGGAAGCGTGTAATATGATCTGACGAGTCTTCTTTCACATTGTTTCCCACTTCTGGCCGAGTTTACGTCTGGAGAACGCCATCTCAAGCCTATAATACAGACTGCTTGTTGCCAAGAGTGAAACATGGCGGGGGTTCTGTTATGGTTTGGGCAGCCATATCGTGGTTCTCTGCTGGCCCCATGATAACTGTGTCAGGGCACATGACTGCCAAGACTTATGTGAACATTTTGGCAGATCAAGTTCATCCCATGGTACAAACTTTGTTCCCCGATGGTGATGGTGTCTTCCAAGACGACAAAGCCCCTGTTCACACAGCTCACATTGTCCAGGACTGGTTTTCTGAGCACGAGGAGGATTTGTCCCATCTCCCCTGGCCACCACAGTCACCAGACCTGAATATTATCGAACCTTAGTGGTTCTACATTGGAACGGAAAGTGCGTTTTCGTTATCCACCGCCAACATCGTTATCTGAACTTGCCACCGTTTTGCAGGAAGAATGGTATAATATTCCCTTGGCACACATACAGGAACTGTATTTATCCATTCCGAGAAGACTGCAAGCTGTTTTGGATGCCAACGGGTTTCCTACACTATATTAAGCAAAGAAACATGTTTTTTAAAAGGTGTTTCCATATTTTTGTCCAACCTCTGTACTTACGGATCTAGATTCTGGCATGCTACTCCGAATGATAGGTGATAGGTTTTATGAACTAAAAATTAAAACTAAATGAATAAGGTCTAGAGATATTCTCCAAGTGGTTATCGGAAAAGAAGATATTATTTAAAAAAGTGGGTTTTGAGATATATGAGCAATTAGTTTGTTTCTAGTATATTCAGAGGTTGTCAGTACGACACTGCAGATCTTGGATTATTCTGAAGATGAAAAATTTATCGTTACGCGTATTGATATCTAATTCATAAGTGAATCGGGTAGAGAAGGAAGATGATGGACATTTTTTCGGGTGTGAGGCTTACATGATTAAAGCTAGAGCTTCTAGAAAAGTTGAGAAGGATTAAGTGAGTATTCATCGTACTAGATCGTAATACAGTTCCTCAGCATGGCAAAGGTCATTTGAAAAAAAAACATGTTTTTATTGTAACAAGAAAATACGTTTCTTAAATACATTTTCAAGAAAAAGAGATAAATGGAAGAATCTGAAAATAATCTAAGTATATAAAACATGAAAAATGACACAAAATTTGAAGTTCGGGAATGACAGGAGTATTCTCACCCATGCTTAACGAAATGCACTTCTATGCAAAGGGATTGAAGGAAATAACAAATTCAAAATTACGATTGATTGATGGATTGGTTTTATTAACGTCTCACTAGAAGAAACACGAGGCTGTTGGCGTTGAATCTGGTAATTTTGATTCACGGTCAAGTGACGAGGATGTCACACGATATTACATCACCGTCTCCTAACTTCCGCATCCTAACTACGAGAGGATTCTGAGCTTTGACAGATTTAACATGCATCAGCCCCAATCACGAGGCAGATCTTTAGTGGCATCAAGGCTGGAACTCCCTACTTGAAGAAAAACCGTTGATCACGAGTCCACTACCATGAACACTAGGCTACCGTGGCCACTAGGATTTTAAGTGAGTGCTGCATCGACTAAGAGGCATCATCACATTTTTAGAAGTATATAAGGAGAGGTTCTGGAACTTTAAAAGAACTTACACTGAGTGAAACATCCTTTTTTTTGTGATGAAAACTTTGCAATGGAAATGCTTGAATAAGGTGAAATTATTTTTATTTCTAATGATTAAAATGGTTTCATATTCGTAAATCTGACCAATATCTAATACACATTTAACATGCTTCGTAATTTGATTATTGGTGCTAATTTAGGCTTAGTAAATTGCAAAACTCAAGCACATGCTACAGGAAAACGTAATATGTAATGAAAGTTTTCTTCCAGAATAATTTTTACTTTATTTAAGAGTTTCTTATAGTAACGTTTGAAAGCGGGATATAAACTGAGATTTACAAGGGTAGCAAGACATTGAATTTATTTAGCTTTTAGAAACATGATCTAATCTGACATGGTGAAATATACTCATCTGAACATTTCCTTAATGCCATACCTACTTTACTCACTTTTTTCACTTCTCTTTTTCCGACGATTTTCTTTCCTTTCTTGTCGATTCCAGTTATAATTAATTAAAAAATCCAACGTCAGAAGTCATGTGTGTGTATATGTAATTAAAAATATTTTCTAAATCAAAAATAAAGCAGTAGATTTTAAGATGAATAGAAATTTCACACTAAACGAAACTAAAAAAAGCTTCAAGCAAAAATATAAAAAAAAAAAAATATGAGTAATTTTTTTTGCATATTTTCTGATTATTTTTTAAGTTAAATGTATAAGAAAAAGTTTTAGAATTACATATGCAGTTTCTTTTAATTGCAGACCAGTGTTACTAAAATGTCTTTCTTAAATTTGATTTATCAATAAAAATAAGTAAAATCTCTAGTAAACGAGAATATAGTAATCTCTATTTTAAAGCTATACAAGAATCATAGACGAGTTTCTATCATGTAATCTGCATTAGTTTTACATTTAAATTTCACAAGCTGGTATGATCACAAATATTATTATTTTGATCAAAATGTGTATAATTACAAATATTTTAAGTAAATAGTATATAGATTTGTAAGAGGTTCTTTCTTAGTAAAATTATAAAGTTAAAAAAGGAATACTCTTTTTTGATGATTACACTAGAAGTGTAATTGTGTACATTTTTTTAAAAAATATCCCTGATACTTTCAAATGGTTTATCGAGTTTCTTGCTCTTACAATAAGACAGATTGAATTATGTTGTTATTGTAGAAATAATTTTTCTATTCCCTAGAGGCAGAATTTTCTAAAATGCTAGTGAAAATTTTATTTTGGAAGTAACATGTGGATTCGTGTCTATAACTATCAACTAGACACACATTCTCAGAAATAGGCTTAAAGGTAAGTAATTCATGATTAAAAATTTATTTTTCTTTTTCACAATACTTAGTTACACCATTTATCGGCATCAAATGTGTTTTTGGAATTGGGAGATAATATTAAGCATTATTACGCAAACTATTTTGTCCTTGATTTAATTATTACTAAATAATTACCGAAATATAGGGATAAAATTAATTGAGCATATTAATTTATCCTTATGTACATATTGTTGTAAAACACTTAGATTAAAGTAAATTTGTTTGGGTTCAGGAATCTCAGATTGAAATAACCCACAGTATGGAGAAGGAAGAATTCAGTCTATTGAAATCTGCAAAGTTTGCCTTCAAAAAAGAAAACAAGAAACACTAGAAGAAATGTATAAATCTGGATGATAATTACATAGAGAATTGTTAAGAATAATATATAAAAATTAAGTTTCAATCTTGAGTACTTTTAATCATAATTAAAACATTACGATACTGCGGGTCACTTTAATCTATAGATTCCAGATAGCAATCAATCAAACGTAAATATATGTAGTTTCAATATTATGCACATAAGTATCAAATAAATATGAGGAATAAATTTTATCTAGATATCTCGATTATTTCTTACTCATAATTAAAATTTATAATACCTCTCTTTCTGTACAAGCACATGGAATACTTCACTTCAAAATTGCGAGCTTTAATACGTTTTTGAGGCAAATGTTTATTTCACTACACAAGAAAACATAATCAACCAATATTTTTCGCTCTAATAAATATTATTGTCTTCTTCCGCCCTAGATATATTAGCATATATTCATTTTACATTATTCTGGAAACCTATCAATGGTCGAAATATGGTATTTTGCCCATTCTTTATGAACTCTGAGAGAATATTTTCGTACCGAATAATGTATGAAAAGCAAATATATACTTTAACTGGTGTAGTATTATTTTTCTTTTCATTGAATGATATGTGATTTTGATTACAAGGTTAGAGTTTCAAAGAGATGATGTTGTTTGCTTTTAGTAAGCATCACGTCTCACTAGACACCTGTTTAAATCAAAGTTACTAGTGATCATGACATTTTTCGCATCTCAAACATTTTTCGTCATAAAATTTTCATCCTATTAGACCAGCTTCGCCATTTTTGGAAATGATTCACTGGAAGTAAGCCTACATTTTGATTTTTGCATCATTTCTGGTGTGTGATGACAAATCCAGGTATCACTAACGTTGAAAAACTTGACGCAAAATGACGTCAATAACTCGACGCGGCACCAATCCAATTTTGATTTGATGATTACCAAATAAAAAAAAACGTATGAATCAATATCAAATTTGTTTCAGCTTTATTTAAAGTACCGCGTCACTTAATGGTAACAAAAACTTACAATAATGAAGCTATTTGTTTTCAAATACAATTACTTTTTGATCCAAAAGGATATCAATTTTTGATTTGCGCAATGCAAAATTTTAGGTTCAACTTCTCGTATATCTTCCTGCTCCACTCAGATAGATTTATTTCACACTTATCGCTTAATAACGTATGATTCTTACGCCTTGGCATAATATATTGCTCCTAACTTGTTAAAAAATATTATCGTCTTTTGAATTCGATTTCTTAATTTTGTTACATAAAAGTCTTTTCATGTAAATTGTAGCTTACCTTGATTTAACATTTCAGAAAAAAACATCATTATTTCCCTCGTGATTTAAAATATTAAGTCGGATATACCATGCTCCAAATACATCATTCAAAAAATGACCAACGCATATAACTATCATTAATACTGAAAATTCGTTAAATGGATAGTATATGAAAAAATATTTTAAAAATAATTAATTATGTATAACTGATATATTTCAGAAATAACTGAAAAGAATGACAAAATTAATAGTTTAAATTTATATATATATATATATATATATATATATATATATATATATATGTAGGATTTTTCCAGCTAAATATTAAGCAATTCATTATTATTTTTCCAATTTACTGTAAAACCAGTTCCTCCGATACTCAATAGATGTCGCCACGAATCAGAGTCATGTGATAAGCTCATGCAGCGCCACCTATCCGAGAACAAAACTGAGTGAAGCTCGTTTCGCGCTCTCTTCTCTTCTCTCTTTAGCCGCCACTTTCTCCGCTTCTCTTCTCCTTCGCTACCCGCGTCGGAAGTAAACTGCAAACGCCCGAGCGCGTTCCATCGCCCAACGCCAATATGGGTTAAATGAGGCAGTCATCTAACTTTATCTGACGAACTGGTTAACTTACTAATACTTTTCATTGTGTAAATACTTATCATTCTTCATCATCTCTCTTAATAAACGAGTAAAACTACTGCAAGCTTCATCCTTGAATATTATCAACAACATTATATGGAATCCGAAATTACACCCCTAGACAACCAGCCCTATGCGTAAGAGCATACTAGCATAGATTCGGGATGAACAATCTCCATCAACCCCCATTCTACAAAATTTATGGTCGCTTCGGCCGGGATTTCTTCAAAATTTATGGGGATTTCGTCCGGGATTACTTCAAAATTTATAGCGGCTCCGGCAGTGATTCCTTCAAAATGTATGAGTGATCGGACCGAGATTGCGTCAAAATTAATGGGAGAGAATTACATGAAGAAAAGAAAATTGATGCTCGCCCTGAGATCAACAAAAATAGCCAGTGTCCAGCGACGACGTATCTTCAACAAGAATAGCCAGTGTCCAGCGACGACGTATTTTCAACAAAGAAAATGTGTGCCTCATCCATTTCCACGATTAGTTTCCTACGACGACGAGTGTGTCCCGCCTACAAGTAGAACCTCAGCTTTTCTATCATCAAATGCTTCTTCGCATCAAGTTATTTATTTGTGCTAGTGATAATCTAAATGTGTGTTTCGTTTAAGCTCTTTGTAAATGCCGTCGATTGCTGTAAGAGCTTTGTTTTAAAAAAAATATATATATAAAATCCAGCTTATATTAATGTGCAAGTTTCATCGCAAGATTCCAGGTACTGTAAAACATTTATTTTTTCGGACAATCATCTAATTATAATGAAGTGCTGTCATGTAATGTTTTTTTTAATTATAAGAAGAAATATCTGAAGAAAAGTAAATTAAACGTATTATTTTCCAAGTGCATTTTTATACATATATATTTTCAAATTGTCATCTTAAGTTCAAAATCTAGGAGTGTCTTTTTTTTTATTATTATTGTGTGTGTGAATTGATAAGCCATGATATCAAATCAGTCAGCGTTCTCACGCCAGAAACGAATAAATGCATAAGTAATTAGATTTCGAGTCACAGTTAACGTAAACAATAATCCTTCCCAGGCAGCTGTGTATAATTTTTTGCCCTTTCCCATGAGATATATTCGCTGTAGTCAAAACAAATTTCTGCTGTTCCATTTCACTCTCTCAATGAATGATAACTTATTACTTTTAAAAATAGGTTTGGCAGATTCTTGAATTCTAAATTAAGCAAATTGAAAGTGTATTCTCAAAATAGATGACTTTGTTTTTTTTTTTATTCTATGATTATTTCACTGTATGTCTGAATATTTTTTTGGTTCTCATTGAATTACTTTATATTCTTTCACAATGTTTAGTTTTAGTTCTGTGGAAAATTTTAACTAAGGGATTTCAGATTGATATGATAAATAATTCTTTTTTTTTTAAAAAAAAGGTGTACTTTAACAAATTATATTGCAATATTATTTATATTATTTTCACAATTTATTTCAAATATCCTTGCATTAATTATTGTGTTCGATATATATTTTGATACACGTACATTTATTTAAGAAAATTAATTAAACGATATTCACCATAATCGTGTTTCATTTTAAAATCACTTTTGTTGTTATTACGCAAAAACGATTAGAGTATAAATTTTCAATTTTATTGATTCTATTTAACTATTCTCATATTAATTTTAAAATGTCGTACCTCACTAAAGGACGTCGGGAAGATATATTTATCCTAGCTAAAGAATTAGATCTAAAGCCTGATTCTTCAATGACAGTTAAGAAATTAAGGGACTTAATCACTAACGATACTGAATATGATGAGGAATTCACTAAAAATTTGTTTACGAGTATAATAGAGCAACGAAAAGAAAAAGAAGAAACATTGCGCCTTGAAACACAACGAAAACAAGAATTTGAAGAAAAGTTGCGCCTTGAAACACTTGCCGAAACACAACGAAAACAAGAATTTGAAGAAAAGTTGCGTCTAGAAACCCTTGCTATAGAAGAGAAACGACGACAAGATCAACATGAAATTGAGCTAGAGCGATTAAAATTAGAGAATCAACTCAAATTATACTCAACGGTTGAAGAAACCGACCATTCGAAATTACTAGGCAAGGAAATATCCAAATTTCTCCATAAATATGAAGTTAAAGAAGATATAAGTTTATATTTAGTCTTATTCGAACGTCAAGTGCAACGATTAACAATTTCAAAAGAACATTGGGTTTCATATCTTTTAGGACTCTTACCGTCCGAAATTTCTCACATAATTGCACGTGAACCAGAGGAGATAGCAAACGACTACGACCACGTAAAAGAACTTCTGCTAAAAAGATTTAAATTAACGCCAGAAAAGTTTCGCCAGTTATTTACCACGCATCAAAAAGTTTATAGCCACACTTGGACCGATTTTTATCACGAACTTGCAACATATTTTGATGGATGGACATCAGGGTTAAAAATCGAATCTTTTGAAGAATTAAGGAAACTGATCATCTCAGATCAAATGAAACGTAGAGCTCCTACCGACTTTAAGCAACATTTTCTAGACGAATGGACAACGATAAATTCGCCAGCCGAATTAGCAGAAAAGTTCGAAGAGTATGAAGACGTCAGGAGAACATTAAGTCAAAAGCCAGTTAATACGCATTTTAGGGGGAAACAAGATTTCAGAGCTTCAGAACAATTTCGTCAGTTTGAATCGCCACGAAAGTTCGAGCAGAGTAGATCAGGTGGGAAAGTTGCAGCAACCACTAGTTACAATCGACATCACGATGCTCATTCCGCTAGTCATAGAAGTCATGAAGGAAATCACGTAAACTCAAATCGACGGATCGAAAATCGATTTCACGGCAGAGAAAGGTATTTGAATTCAAATGTTTCTAATCACGCTCAAACGAATTACTCCAGGTTTAGAAGATTCAACGATTCAGCGAAAGAGCTAAATACAAGCCAGCCGAAGAGAACTACGAATTTCACGAGAGAAACAAGCAAGCCAACGGCAACATGTGCCACTATCAGTCAAGAAAATCTACGCACCAAGGAAATAATGTTTGGAAACAAGAAAATTACTGCGCTTATCGACACCGGAAGTACCGTCAGTCTACTACGAGAAAATACCAGCAGAAGAATCATCGATCCAGCGAAACTAGCGAAGGA
This sequence comes from Nephila pilipes, assembly GCA_019974015.1. Taxonomy (NCBI): domain Eukaryota; kingdom Metazoa; phylum Arthropoda; class Arachnida; order Araneae; family Nephilidae; genus Nephila; species Nephila pilipes. The sequence continues at coordinate 22,399 of BMAW01015948.1, forward strand.
CAAAATTCTCTTAACAGGCATAGGTGATGCTCAAGTCACAACGATAGGATCTTTCGAACAAGAATTTCAGATGGATGAAGAAAACTATTCACTAACTTGGCATGTAGTGCCTACAGCAAAACTTAAGTTCGAAGCAGTCATAGGTTTAGATATTTTAGAACGTGCATCAGTCAACTTCACGGAGAATGGTGTAGAATTTGTTAAATATGAAAATCAAGCATTCTCAATGCAGATACAAGCGGAAAACGTCGAAAAAGTAGAACTGAATCACATAGGAGATCCTGAGATCAAAAAAGAACTTACGGAAATGATAGAAAGCTACAAGCCTGAGAAAACGGCAAGCACCGATGTTACCATGCGAATTATTTTAAAAGATGATGAACCAGTTTGTCAATCGCCACGCCGATTAGCATTCACGGAAAGAGAAGAAGTAAATAAACAGATAGAAGAATGGCTCAAAGAAGGCATCATACGCCCAAGCTCATCAGAGTACGCCAGTCCAGTCGTAATGGTCAAAAAGAAAGATGGAACTTCGAGAATGTGCATCGATTACCGAAAACTGAACCAGAAGCTAGTGAAAGATAAATTTCCTTTACCTCTCATCGAAGATGTTTTAGATACGCTACAAGAAGCAAAAGTTTACTCCACGTTAGATTTACGAAACGGATTTTTCCACGTCAGCGTTGATGAAGATTGCAGAAAATTCACGTCTTTTATCGTTCCAGATGGACAGTTCGAGTTCAATAAAGTTCCTTTTGGGTTAAGCACGAGCCCAGGTGTTTTTCAGAGATTTGTCACAAGCATATTCAGAGATCTTACACGTAAAAGAATTTTAGTAAGCTATATGGATGACCTTATTGTTCCAGCAAAAGATGAAAGAGAAGGACTCCAAAAACTTAAAATTGTATTCGAAGTTGCAAAGAAATATGGTCTAGAGATAAAATTCAAGAAGTGTCAGTTCCTAATGCGAAAGGTTGAATTTTTAGGTCACATAGTAGAGAATGGAATCATCAAGCCCTCAGTTGCAAAGACATTAGCAGTTGCAAAATTTCCAGAACCAACGACCGTAAAGAAAGTACAAAGTTTTCTAGGATTAACAGGATATTTCAGAAAATATGTCAAAGATTACTCGAAAATTGCAAAACCGTTAAGCGACCTTACAAGGAAAGAAAATCCGTTTGTTTTTGGAACACAACAGAAAGAAGCATTCGAAAAGTTAAAGAAAGTATTGTCTGAAAGTCCAGTCTTACACATTTACAAGTATGGAAGAAGAACAGAATTACACACAGACGCAAGTAAACTAGGCTACGGAGCAGTTTTATTACAAGAAGCCGACGATGGCAAATTACATCCTATTTATTATATGTCGAAGAAAACAAATCCAGCTGAAGAGAAGTATGATAGTTATGAATTAGAAGTTCTCGCAATCATAACAGCATTAAAGAAGTTTCGAGTATACCTCTTAGGTCAGCATTTCAAAATAGTCACAGATTGTTCTGCGTTCCAAAAGACCATGCATAAAAAAGATTTGATTACACGTATAGCCAGATGGGCTCTTCAATTAGAAGAATTCGACTACGAAATCGAACATCGAACAGGAACTAGAATGCAACACGTAGATGCTTTGAGTAGACATCCTGTCATGATAATCAGCAGTGACACTCTAACAGCGAAATTAAAGAAAGCCCAAGAAGAAGACGAAAACATTTTGACATTGAAGTCGATATTAGAAAAGCAAGATTCAGAAGACTTTTTTGAAAGAAATGGAATATTTTACAAATACTCAAACGGTAGAGAATTGATAGTAGCTCCAAAAGATATGCAAATTGAATTAATTAAATTAGCTCATGAAAATGGTCATTTTTC
>BMAW01015952.1:0-22021 GCA_019974015.1 Nephila pilipes
AGAAGTTGTAACATTTAATACTAACTTATTATTTCAAGTAGATGTTACTGCTTTTTACTTGTGTATATCGTACTAAATTCATATTTTAACTTACTAAAATGCAGAATATAAAAGTTTCTTCCCTATAAAAGAGTGATAAATATATATTATTTCTTTTATTTTTGTTGTATGTTACCTTATATTAAATTAGATTTAGTAAAGTTTTGAAATAGAAATATTTTCCGAGTTAATAAAGGATCTCTTTAAATCAAAACAAATAGAGTGAAAGCATAGCTCAACGAATTATGAAAATTTTATTTTATCTCTAAATATTCTTAAAAGGTGTAAATAAGATACATTATTTTTTTCCAGCAATATAAAGAAACTGGAGCATGAATAGTCAATAGGAGCAAATATATATGATATCCCTTGAACATTGGTATAGATTTTAGTTCTCAGTGACAAAAAAAATTCTTCATCTGTTGCCAGTATTGTTACTATTTCACATTTTTCGAGAATTTTGAATTGCATTATACATTTATAAAAGAATGTATAATAATGATTATTAAATATAATGCACGGAACAAAGGTATGCAGGCCAATTGAAGAAGTTGAAAACTTTTCGAAGTTTTCCTCTTTTGAAAAGGAAGTTCTCGTGTTATTTTGTTCTACTGATTTTATTCATTAACATCGCACTTAGAAACAACAAGAGAGTTGTTAGAAACATGGACCTCGTGAATTTGAGCTAAGTTTACTTGAAAAGGGACGACATGTATTCTGGTACGTCTCTCTCCCTATTTCCACACAGCGCCATGGGAGGACTTACGGTCTGGACAGATTTTAAGTGCATCATTGCTCAAACTCACGACTCGACGAAAACTACCGGGAGCTAGAACTCGACCATGATTAACCAGGCTATCGTGACCACATCAAATTTCCGATAGCATATCACCTGGTAGTAAGAACACTTTATGAAATTTCTTGTTCAGGTTTACTATTTTCTGGTTTTTGAGATATAGCGATAATTTTAATTAGAAAGGTCGCAGAATATACAAAACTTACCAGCAATTATTTATATTTTTTTAACTTATTTATTGAAAACACGTGTATTATATTCGGGCGAAAATATCGGTGGAATTTCTCCATTTGAAAAGCCATCCTTTTTCTCAAATAGCGTTAAGCGATTTTATTCCAAATATGCTTTCAAGTTTCTAATATAAGAAACATAACATTTGAAATACACAGTTTGCCCAGAAATTCTTCACAATCAGACAATTAATCTCTGTAAAATCTATATAATTATGATCGAGTTTTTATTTAGTTGCAGAATTTCAATTAATTTTTATTAATTTTTTCTTCTATTTTTATTCTTTAATAAAATCCTATGTTGCTTACATTACGCAAAATTTTCGTTGATCTTTAAAACCTTCTATTTCATTAAAACAATTTCAAACTCAATAGGTTAAGTTTTTATTGTTTTTAAATTTATCACTAATATAAAGGCTTACTTCCATTTTTTCTTTATTAATATTTTATTAAAGTTTCACTCAAGGGCAGCACGAGGTCTGTTGGCAACGAGCCTCGTAAATTTGAACCATGATCAAGAAACAAGGACGACACCTGAATTTGTACCCCATTCTTTAAACGTTCAAAGCATTTCTACGTGACGACTTTGAGCCTCAATATCTAAAACCCATGAATCGACTGAATGAGAGCTATTCAAAGACTCGTAACATCAAATACTTACATCAACTGCCATTTTTTTCCATTCTACTATAATTTTCACGCTTTAACAATTTTCTTGGGATAATTCTTACATCTTTTCCAACCTTTGACACATTGTTAAACATATTCTACGTTAATAAAAGAAAGTTTTTTTTATATCAAATTTTCTCTCGTATATTTTTAAACAAAATTGATACTTCTTTTAATATATACATATATATATATATATATACATATATATATATATACTACGTGTGTGTGTGTGTGTGTGTGTGTGTGTGTGTGTGTGTGTGTGTGTGTGTGTGTGTGTGTAAGAATAGTTGCAAAATTAAACTACATAAAATCAATAAGAAATACATTTACATATAAAAATTAAATTTCCAAATGACGTATTTGTTTTCTAATATATTTAATCTTTAGTTTTTATATATATTATTTTCCTGATATCTAGGCATAGGAATTCAGCTTTATAGCTAATGAATTAATGCTATTTTGGTGGAAAACACATCTTTTTCCCATTGTTTCATATCGTATTTTATTTTGTAAAAATGCCGGAATAAATTTTAAATGATGTAATACATTATTAATGAAGTTATTTTAAATAAGTGGTTTGAATATCTGGTGTTTCAACGATTTTCACTAAGCTCATGTGTAGAATTATTCTTAAAGAATCTAAAATAATTTTAAAGTGAAATCACAGTAGATTTTTCATACATTTTTTTCTAAGTACTTCTGATCCATATGTATGATTACAGCAATAATGTACTCTACTTCAAATACTGAAATATGTATAATAAATGAGAAACTTTTAAACTTACTTGTAAGCACTTTTTTGTGAAGAATATTCATACTCAGGTAAATAAATTGATTCATAATTTATCATAGATTTAAATGAATTTTTAACTCATAACCTTTATTCCTCTTCTCGCGGTACATTTTTCTTATTTTAAATCGGCATTTGTTAAACTGAAAGAAATCACGATTTTATGTATTTAAAAAAAACTTATTTATTCCATCCTCTTAGGAGCTTTAATATTTACCATGAATCTATCTGTTGGTAAACTCTGAGCGACATTAATAAATCAAGATTTAAAAATTATGTACAGTAATGAAATTAAAAAATATTTTGCAGTTACAAAATAAGATAACAATGAGCATTTAAAGAAAAAAGCCTACTTATTAAATTTATAGCCAGTTTTCAATTTGTCTCTTTCGAAATTGGGTAATGATTGTTTATCTGAGTAATAGAAACATAAGTAATGTTTTTGAACATTAACTTTGTATTCCTTAAGATGTATAAAAGAATACTCCTTGTATCTTTAAGTAAAGCAATATGAATTACTTAACATTTTCTATCAAGGTCTTTTTCTCTAATTTAATAATGTTTTATAAAACAAATATATATTTATTATTAATGATTGAAACATTTTGTTAATTAAACTAATCAATTGAACTAAAATTGATGTTTTTGAAACACATGTATGTGTTTAACATGCGATCTCATATAAATCAAAAGAGAACTAATATTAATCATAAAGGTAAATGGTATAATATAAGTCACTTTTAAGTTAAAATACGTTTGAATATTCAGTTTATATGTTTAATGTAAGAGCCATAAGCCTTCGTTTAGTTTCAATAAATAATAATAAATAAACGGAGGAAAATAGCAATAAATAATAAAATATAATCATAAAATAAAGATAATAAGTAAAATAGTAATGGGAAATGTATTTATAATAATAAATAAGAAATTAAAAAAATGAAAAATTACAGAATATACATGTAACCAAATTTCATTTATGTACTTTACCTAAATTAATACTTTTCAATTGTTTAAGTAATTGAACATTAATTTCGGCAAGACAAGCGTTAGAAGATGACATATTTTTCAAATTTATTTGCAAAATATCCAATGTCTTAATGCTTAAACTTATTCCATAACACATGTTATATCAAGTGAAGACCGCATTCCAATATACTGACAAGAATCCTAAAAATATTTTGAAGCTTAGAAAATCTTCGAAAATAGAATATCCGGAGAAAATGAATTCTTTCAAGACCTGAAATGAAATTGGAGGAAAGCATTCGAGAAATTCGCACGAGTTTTCTGAGAACGCAGATGTTGTTTTTCAGGAGCAAGGAATTCAGAAGTATATACTACTTTTCAATGATAGATTTGATTGGATTAAAATGAAGAACACATGTCATTTAGGAAAATAAGAATGAATTTTGGTAATATGTAAAAGAAAATCCCATTAGGATCGTTAAATAAAAAAAGCCTGTATTTTTCCTCTTCCTCTGCAAAATTTCCGCCTAAGCACACAGAATTTGAAATTAGGTTTTTAGGAATGAAATGGTATATTTTTCTTTATTTTATTTTCTGAGCTCTTCAAACATGTAAAAAGTTTAATAGTTTTTACTTTGAATGGCAGAAAAATATGTACAAACACATGTTGGCATTATTTAGTAAATAAAGATACCGTAGTATTCAAATACTTTGCCTTAAATGGATTCCATGATTGATTTTGTATTTTTTAACTTAATTTCGTATGCAAAACGGGTGTATTTTTATTTATTCGTTGAGTTGGTTATTCTTAAATGCTCTGAAATATTAGATATAAGCCATGCGGGCTTCCAATATTTTAAACAAGTAACAGTAAGTATTTTAAACAGAAACATTTGACTAAATAAATAGAGGTATAATCTTTCTTAGAAATACTTAATTTTTAAGGTCTTTCAGGGTTCTTAACAATTATTCGTATATTCAAGAAAACAGGAATTTTTAAACCGATATAACCAATGAAACAAAACAGAAAATTGGAACTTTTTCTTTATAATTTTCGTATACATTTACATTATTTCTTATTTTTTTTTATGTAATTTTAAAAAACATTTAAAAGTTATAAAGAAATGGGAACCGGATACTTTCTCAAACTAAATAAAAAGAATTTTTTTACTGTGCTCAGAATTCTGAAGTACAACATTGATCAAAATTTACAAAAATAAAATTTTCTTTTACAAAAATGTTCAGTTTTGAAGTTATACAAGTTTTGTAAAAAAATTAATGTAAAACTTTTTTGATACAATTATAAAGAAGTTTATGAAATTTTAAGAAAAAATACAATTAATATTCATGTGAAATTTTTTCTTCGAACAATTTATCTAAAGATGGAAGGGTAAGTCATGAAGAAATTTATTTTGAACATGTATATGAAATTTCATTCTAATGTGTTAAATAGCTTCTAAGAAATCCTGTGCGAAATCATTTTTTTTTTAAGAAAAATGAAGTAAAACCTGAAAAATAAACAACAAAAAAAAAAGTGTAGTTTTAAACAAAGTTTAGTTTTATTACTTTTTTTCGATATATCTGTAAGTTTTGGTAGAATCGTTAAAATTTGGCTCGAAAAAGTTCAGAAAAGATGGGGCTCTAACATTCTTTTTTTCTTCAGAAAGTCTATAATTTTGAAGAGTTCTGAAACACCTTTAGTTATACAACTCAAGTTACTCTGTTTATCCTGTAAAAATAACTTCTGATCTTAGATTGATATATTTTGTACAGAAACCTTTCACATCAAGCGGAAAGCATTTACAAAAGAAAAAGAGTACGATAAGTTTCCAATAAGTGGATAGAAAACTAATGTTACGTTTAATACGCAAGAAAACACTTTATATATTTTAGATGAGATTTTCAAGAAGCTTTCTGTATTAACGATTTATAAGCCGTACCGTAACATGATAGAGACATAACTGTAATTCTTCTTAATTGATATCTGTCAAAATACACATTAATCCATATTTCAAATAATTTATTTCATGAGTTGATTATGATTAATGTGAAGTTTCAGATTGCCTCAAAATCAAAAAAGCATAGTTTTAGTTCTGGAAAGCCAAGCGACATGTATACCTGCAAAAATGGACTAATACATTCATCTATAAAGGCAATGAAGGCAAAGAATTTATAATCATATTGGCAAGAGAACAACAGTCTTCACCATTGTCAATTATGATTACATTAAAAAAGTCAAGCTTTTACAAGCTGAAGGAATCAGATTAAAACCATCTGGTATGTTATATATATGTTACATTAACTATTTTATAAGATGCTCAAGACTATATACGGCAATAATAGTTAGTAAATTACACCTTTGTCAAAGCATTTTTTTCCTAATGAACACTGTTATAACTTTCTTAGAGTACACATTGTCTTCGTGATAGCATAGTGCTCATGGTTGCAGATTTGCAGCCGGCGTTGCTTTCGTCGGTTCCGAGCACTGACATCCCGCCGTATAGGGAGGCTGAAGCACATTACATCTTGGTGAGAAACCAAGTCATCTCGTTGGTGTACGGTGGAAGTTTTTAGACGGAAGTAGCAGCTGAGGTGTCGTCCTCGTCACTTGACCGAGATTCAAAATTACCATGTCCGTCACCAATAACCCTCGTGCTGTTTCTCAGTGTGACATTAATAAATAATCATCCTCTTCATCATGAAGTAAACATTATTTCTGTAAGAGATGCAAATCAGAGTAATTTCAATTTGAATCATGTTATGCCATAAAACATAAGAATCACATACAGACTTTTTAATTTTATAAGAAAGCGCATTCAATTGTGTTTTTAAGTAAGTATATTTTATATCATTAGAATATAGGCAATGATAAAATATATTATTGTTATACTTATATTATCATTTAAATTCATATTTTAATCAATTTCATTAGTCGTTTGCAACCATTCTTCAGCTCAGAAGTCTAGAGTTTGTAAAAAAAAAAACTTTAAATGCAAAATTTCATTTCCAAAATGATATTAAAGTATCCCATTAATAAGAATTTTTTTTTTGTATGCCTATAAAGTACTAAATATATGCTCATTTTCTAACTTTGCTGTATAAAATGCACATTACATACATCCTGAGGGAGAAAGTTTATAGTGTAAATTACGTATCAATATATATTTCCTTATGAAAACCTGAATAAGAAGCACCAAATATTAAATATATTTGTGAACTAAACATTATTCAGAAAGAGTAGGAAGTAAATATTCTGGTTAGCTCTCTTTAATATAAGAGACTCAAAACTCTTTTCATTTCGTACAAAGTAATTCATAAATATCCATTTTCAGTTTTAAAAGGATCGTATTTAAGGGAGGTTCTCGTGCATCGATGAAATAAACCGGAAATCACTTCGCTCTCTCGAACGAAATGAAACCGGAAATTAAATATTTATGATATTGAATCGTGAGGTAAACTTTGATGATACTATAAATGACAGTGAATGTTCAGTGAAAGAGGAATAGTATTTATATAAAAATCATTCTGAAGGAATTTATGAACTCTAAGCTCATTTTAGTTGAAAAGAAATTGAGAAATTTTTAAATTGAATTATTTTCCTACTTTTTGAACTATATTATTTGAAATAAATATCATCAACTCTTACAGAAATCATCACTGGTTAAAATGGTTTTAATTTTAATCGCAAGCCATGCACGCCTTTGAAAAGAGATCCTTACAAATACATGATTTGTGCCATAGGCTGTCCTCTAATTTATACAACTTTATCATGTCTTAAAGTAATTAGGCATATTTTCATGAAGCGGTTTGCATTCAACACAAAGAGTATTGTAAAGTTAAATTTATTATTAAAAATAACCAAAATAGAAGCTTAATTTTTATTTGTTACTCTTAAGAATTCACTATATAGAGATCATCAAGAATGATATATTTTCCCCAACATTTCTTGATCTTCCGAAGGCTGTCGTTATGGATCTCAGCAGATTGCTTCGAAATCCATCATTCCACCGATTGAATGAAGTCAGTTATGTTGTCAACTCTCCGCCCTCTCATGGGATTTTAGAGTTCTGGGAATAAGAAAAATTCACTTAGAGATAGATCGAGAGAATAAGACGGGTGTGGCAAAATTTCAAAGTTCCATCGCTTTAATTCTTCAACCGTACCTCAAAATGAGTGAGCAGGTGCACTGTTGGCAATAACATGTACAATTATTGCCAACAGTGATCAGAGAATCACGAGAACAACTCAGCAGTAATAGGCACTACTGATGGTCTAATTCTCCATGTAGTCTGTTACAATGACTCCACGACAGTCCCAAAAAACAAACAGCATGACATTCCAAAAGCAGACATCTATCATACGATGAACTATCATATCTATCAGCAGCCATCATCATTTCATCATGGCTTTGCTGGACACTGTAACCTTTCAAATGAAGGAACTCAATTACGCTGCGAATCTCTATCTTCTCCATACAGCGAGTTACTTCAATCTACGGTTTTCCGAAATCAAACAAATTAACATTAATAGCTGTAAATTACAACATTATGCACATAAGGACTAATTCATGTACAGAATAAATTTTGTCCAGATTTCTCGGTTATTTCTTAGAAATCATTAATACTTTACGATACCCATTCGTAATAATGAATTCATTTAGTACGTAGAATAACTATGGCTGTAAAAGTGGTGTCTAGGTATAGTAAAAATGTTATGCTCTAATAGAGGAGAACACTGACAGCATCCCCTCGAAGAAAACTGCAGAGTTGGCTTTCCTATTTTGATAATGGTGCATGATAGGAGGAAATAGTTAATTACAAAGATGTAGAGCATTATCGATTTAGTACGAGAAAGCGTCTCGTGGATATTAATGGTAAGAACATAATGCTTAAAACGCAAGTGTTTTTTAATGATTTATAAAACGAGATGTCACGAAATTTGAACGAAAGGAGATATGATGATCTTACGGACGAAAATCGAGCCAGCAAAGTAAGCACTATGGTATCACATGTAATTTCCAATCGAGAAGACATTAGTTTAAATGCCTTGGGGTGCATACAAGCTTCGATTGTCTTTACAGAGTACACAATATGCAGATCGTACAAAATCGTGCAGCAAAACACATCAACCCAACACAACTTGGGCTTGGTGGGCGAAAATTTGCAGTGTGCAAATACAAATGAAACGTCACACCTGTGCACCTGAGACTGCTGTAACATAGGTACCTTCTCGGGTTTCTATGTTGAAGCTCATGGTCATGGATCTATTTTCCAAAAATATTGTGAAATGGTTCTGTTTTACAGTGAATACGGGAGCAAAGCAAGGTTGGCAGCGAGGTTGTATCGATAACGTTTCCCTAAGGGCCCACATCCTTCACGGAAAACCATTCTAAAGGTTATGAAACGCTTAAGAAAGACATCCCATCTGACTATCCGACCTCGTTCAGGAAGCATAGCTAAGGTAGGATGTCTGATGAAACTGTAAGTTGTATTATTGTACGCTCTCACATATCCAAATAGCAGCGAAAGAGAGATAAAAGAAAACTAGGGATCACTAAAAAGTCTAAAAATTTAAAGTTTGGGAAATCGTAAATAAATTAAGTGCTCAACCATACCGGCCAACACCTAATCAGGCATTACTGGACAGGGATGCTGCGAGATGATACGCGTGCTATTTTGTCATGAACCAGATAGAGGTCCAGCCAACATTCTTTTCATATACAGTGGGGATGGATGAGGCATGACTTTCACGGAATGAAATGTATAACTGGCAGAACATCCATTTGTGGGCGTTGGGAAATCCTACATGTTTTGCCGACGTTCGACATGAAATATGGTTTTCGATTAATGTTTGGTGTGGAATTTACAATAATATGCTGATTGGCCGAGTGTTTTACAAGGGTACGTTAACGGGCGTACGATGTTCAGAAATACTGCAGGACGTAATACCCGATTTTTCTGAAAAACTACCTTACTTTTAACTCCGAAATGTATGGTTCCAGCACAAGGGTGTGTCTTCGCACAAGATATCATAAGTGAACAATGTACCTGGTTAGACATTTGGGGAACAAATAGTTGGGTATGGTGGTTTCAAAGGATGGCTTTCACGTTCACTTGACTTGATTCCAATGAAATTTTTCTGTAGACATACCTGAAACAGTAGATCGATCCGATGGATTTTTATGTACCTTCAACGACGCATTATGGATGCTTATGCAATCGCGTCAACCATTATGCTAAGACTTGCGCAACGTGAAGTTCAAACAATTGTCCAGATATGGATTGCAGCTGATGGAGAGAAGTTTACACATCGATATTAAAGGTTTTTTGTGATAACTAGTTGTTATTTCTTTTTCTAAGATAATTTCGTCTTTTCACAGAGTAGAAAATCGCGAACACAAAAATGGCGCATTCCAAGAGTTTTGTTTTTACCATTAATGTCTGCAAAGTGCCTTTCCGTACAAAATCACACAATGAGGCTCAGCAACTGTGTTATTTATTTTACCCCCATCTTGAGCCGCTTTCGATATAAGAGCACAAACTCCTTAGTTTTCCACCATGGAGCTTGTCAGAGATCTTATCTATCAGAGAGTAGCCACTTTACTATATCTAGACACTACTTTTTTGACTATGTTTGCAGCCCTTTGGAAATTAAAAAGGAGGGGGGACGAACTTTATAGCAGGCATCATGTGTTATGAAATATTCATTTTTCATAAAGTTAAAATTACATATAATTTTTGCAAGTTATTTCTCTTATTTATATTGATTACATATATTGAAAAACATTTCCAATTTTCTAGAGGATTATATCTATTAAAATGTTTGGATTTTTTGAACAGGTTTTAAATTATTATTTGTGTTCTTTAAAAGAATTTATACATCTCATGAAAACTAAATAAATTTGTACCAAATAACTATGCCTCATTACCTTAAAAATAAATCATTTTTGAAAAAACAATTATATTTTAACATTTTTAAATAATTGAATGGAAGAAAATTTTGCAAAATAAACGTTATCTGAAATAGAATGTTTTTATCGTTAGTGTATTGCAAAAACCTCAAAGGAATGCTGTAAATCTAAATTTACCTCGGAAAGAATATTTTCATCGATAATTAAGATCAAAAACACAAGATCAAGAAGAGAGATAAAACATTATTAATTTTTTATTTCTATTTCTCTAAATAAAACTGTTCTTAGAATTTGTTTACAACACACACAATAACAGATAAAAACACCTTTCTTATTCTCAAATTCTGTAAATGATTTTTTTTGTCAATTCGAACAAAATTTATTCTATAGCTTTTGTGAAATTCAATTTAAACATAATAATTGTTTTCTATATATAACAGAGAATTTGAAATATTTAATAAAAATGCACGAGATTTTCAAAGAAAATATTGAAGTACCGAATTTAGGAAAACACTAACGTTTAATGTTCGTAAACAATAATCTCGAGATACAAATAAAAGTAGAATAAAGAATGGAAGAAAACTGTATCAAGTTTTTTGTTAAGAAAATGTCATTTTTTTAAAAAAAATATGCATATTAATGCATGAAAAGAATAGTATTAAACTCTCTTCACCGAATTGATTTTCATTGTAGATAAAAAAAAATAAGATGCTTTTTATTTTTATTTGTAAAAGAATTGTATGAAACTTCCAAGTTATATCAGAAAAAAAAACTGTTTTTAGTATTATCAAACCTTAATATGTTTTTCTGCTTCATACATATCAGAAGAAAAAAAAAATTTCAAAAAAAGAAATCTTGAAGTTTTTGTACTCTGTTCCATTTGCCTATTTTGTTACTTTTTTGTTTCAAGAAAAATCAATTCCTTCAAACGCGACGCATGCAGTGAAGCATAACAGTAAGAAATAGCTGTTATAAATATTCCTCCTTTATTGTCCCTTGTCAAGATCATGACCTTATTTCTAAATGATGAAGTTCTTATCAATAAAACAATCTTTTTATTGAAATGCACAATTTCCACCTGACTTAATAATCGTTTATTTTATTTACAGATTAAAATATATAACTAAAGAAAACTTGTCCTTAAGTTCGAACCCTGTACTCACTTCGAAAAACATGTGTATGAATTTAAAAAAATGTATGAAATATTTTACTTCTTTCTGACAAGACATGCGAAAGTCTATTTTGTGAAATAAAACAAATACAGACAAGAGATTGAGGAGATGTCTCAGACAGAGTGCACATGCAACAAAGAAGGGGGGATATTGACGTCCCGAGGGTGTAAAGGTAGTACATTTGACTGCGTTTCAGAAAGGAAGGCTCATGTCCTGAGCTGGTTGTTCCTTCACATTGGTGTCTGAACCTTTTACATTTGTCTTGAGTGATATCTGTTTTATCGCATAGAATAAGAATGACTCTGGATTATTGGTTGACTTCTTGTCTCATTTAAGATTAAAGAAAGAAAGATAATGTACTTATTGCAGATGAAGGTGTTTATTACATATTTAATGGAAAATTTTTTGTTAGTTTGATTGATTGTTTATTAACGTCGCACTTAGAAGCAACACAAGAGTTATTGGCGACCTTTCAACACTTCTTATGATTGAAAAGAAAAAAATAATTGTTTCCTCACAAAACGTTTAATTTAGACTCAATGATGATATTAAGTAGGTTTTAGGCTTAAGAGTGGAAAATGGCTTAAGAATAACTTTAAAATAATTCAGTAAGTAATATGTAAAATAAAAAAATCAGTATATCAATTATAAAAATGCGAATTTAAGTGAAGAATCTTAGTAAACTTACACTATGATGCAACTAGAAACCAAGTTTTAGAATAGCCGAAAAATGCGTGGAAATTTCAAGTGTTTTTTTCTTCAACAAAAAGTTTTAATAAGCTTGATTACACAAAAAATTAGGTTATTTTATAACAATTACAATAAAATAATTTATAGTCGTAACATATCCTTAATTCAAACTGTTTTGTAATTTGAATAAAGGATATATCAATGACTAGCTCTTTAAGATTAAAATAACGGTAATTAGAAATACTCCATAATTTAGAACTTGTTTTTGAAAACTTAAGAACAAATTCCTTATGAGTTAAAACTGGTCATGTTCATTAAATCATTTTTATTACAATCATTTTTTATCATATTAAAGTGTCTACATATTTTAGTAAAATTGATTAATCGTAGCAGTTTCTTAAACATATTTACAAAAAAAATCAATATTTCATCTTTTTTATATTTATTTTGAGCTAAGTGTGAAATAAACAAAATGTGAGGAAATCATGAGAATTTTAAGATAAATAAAAGTAATATTTAGTGCAACATAATTTTTTGTATGCGTGATTTATGAGCAGTATATCGATTAAATGAATTTCAGGAAATACATATTTCATAAAAGTTTTAGGTAATATACTGAAAATAAATTATCATGAACTGTAACTAATGAAAACAATTTTGAAGTTCAGTTATTTAATGTTTTAAACGAGATCTATTTTTTCACTGCCTCCCATTTCATAAAAAAATTGCGTTTTAAACACATTTGATTTGAGTTTAAAAGCTTACCAATATTTATTTAAATTTTTTTAAGATATATCGTACAATCTTTACATATGCCTCTGAAAATTGCCTATTAAAGTCAAAAGTTTAAATCAGGCCTGGCCAACCCGTGGTCTTCCAGGTGTCAACCTGCCGCCCACTGAGCTGTGTCATCTGAATAAATATTTAAGCTTTTATTCTACATAAAAGTACTAAAGAATATTCCACCTTAAGTCGTTCGTATCATACCCTAATACCATATGAATATCTGACTGCCTGTTGTCTTTTGATCTCTATAGATTTAGAGTCAGAGTTATGTTGTAACTACAAGAAAGTTCTTTAAATTGCTTTTCTCGTAAATATATTTAATTCAACAAAATGTAATTCCCCTTTATTTATAGCAGAATGTTCTTGATTATTATAATTATCATTATATATACATTTATATATAATAATTATAATAATTGTGTGTGTGTGTGTACGTGCGTGCGTGAGTGAGTGAATGTGTGTGTGTGTGTGTGAGTGTGTGTGTGTGTGTGTGTGTGTGTGTAATGCAGCCCACCTTAATAAAATGTGTTTCCAAAGACCCGCAAAATCTATTGGATTGAACAGGCCTGATCTACCTAATCAAAAGCTGTATGCTTCGCTATTATTTTTAATAACAAACTGTTATGAGTAAGAAAAATATTACGATTTCAGACAAGTTTTACCGTAACAGACGCCTATGACAAGGAAAAATATGGTTATTTTATACCAAGTTTAAATAATCAACACTTTTTAAAATTGAAAAGAATAAAAATCTTATTTTGACATTGAAATATATGTATATTTGCAGGTTGTCTATGCAAAAAAGACCATATTTATATATATAAATATAAGCAATTATTAATCAACAACTTTATTTACATTTGTAAGTCATCGTGTCCTTAAATTTATAGGTACATCTTGCGTAAAATCTAAAACATTGGTAACATATAACATAACATTCTATACACTGAACATAATTATAATGCAGAAAATTAAATTTAAAAAAAAATTTAAAATTCTAAATTTTATGATTCAAATTTTCCATAATTTTTAAACAAAAATTTTGCAATACTGAAATTTTGTAAAAATTTATTAGAAAAAAGTAAAGTGTAGTTAAATAACTTCATATCATAATATTCAAAATGTTAGAACTATGAATAAAGTAGATTTTGAGAATTGTGTACCAGAATCCTAAAATCACATTTTCAGAGAAACGAAATATAAATTTTTTTCTAAGTCGTAGCATATTTAAAATTCAATTTTCAAATATTTTATTTATCAAATTCTCATAAATGATACATTTTCAGAATCAGTGAAGTGCCCTCTATTTTTAACATCAAAATCAAAAAGTACAAAATTTGAAACATTTTAGTGTCTCGGTTCCTTTAAATGCATTGCAGAAACCTTCTCTAAGACTATTAAATTAGGTACCTCGATATAAATCTTTCTGTTTACTTAAACCAAATTACATCATGCTATTTCAATTTTTATTTCGCAGTATTCATGTTTCCTTTCAAAATTTCCATTTTCATCTGAGACCTACAAAAGCCGTGAAAAGAATAAAGAAGTGAACTGCATTTTAAGTCCTCCCTCGTGAGAGTGGGATGCCCTTCTTTATTTTTTTCATCTGTAACATTTTGTTGCTAAGAGTTCATTACAGTGACAACCCCATGCAAAGACACAGCTGCTGAAAAGCTAAGTAGAGTAAAAAAAGGGGAGATATATCCCCTTGTTTAGCGTCTACTCGCACGATAGTTGTCTCCAATTTATCGTCCTGTCTCCCACAAGCAAACAAGATTGCTATCGTCGCTGAAGGTTCTTTTAAAAGTGGAGGCCGTATTTCAAGCTGTCAAAGCAGGGTCCTATAGCAGACAAAATCGCATTCAGAATAAGTAGAACCCACAAAATTGAGTCCGGCGGAGCAAACCAGCGACAAATTTTGTTGAATTTCGTGCAGTGGAATAAATTCAACCTGTCTTTAAAGTCATGCAGGATGTTTCAAGTCGCACGTTTCTATTGTGTTTTCCATCAGAAACGGAAAAGGGGCTTCATAGCAAATTGAGCTAAGCTAAATCTTGATATATTGAGCATAAAAAAACTCACACATACATTAGAACAGAAAAAAAAGTGATTTGTAAAGATAAATCTCCATACGAAAGCCACACTACTACTTTTGAATATTTTTTTTCAATTCCATTATGAATTCGATTTGCGATTTTTTTTTCTGTATAATCTAATTGTATATTTTAAAGCAGTATTTTTACACCCTAATGTTCATATGCCA
Organism: Nephila pilipes; assembly: GCA_019974015.1. Taxonomy (NCBI): domain Eukaryota; kingdom Metazoa; phylum Arthropoda; class Arachnida; order Araneae; family Nephilidae; genus Nephila; species Nephila pilipes. Next base: position 15,312 of record BMAW01015952.1, read on the forward strand.
AAGCTTTATTGTATAAAATACATACTAATGTATTATCATTATGAGCCCAAGAGAAAACTAATCCCTTTATTTTTACCTCATGAATTAAATGATCATATTCTGTTTTCATTTTAATACATATAAAATATTACTTTGATTCAAAAAATTTCTTCACATTCAAAATGTAACGTATAATTAGCTAACGTATAGTTAAAGATAAGTGGTTACTAATAATTTTTAAATTTATTTTTTAAAAAAAATATCCACTAAGTATTGAGCTTCTAAAATCAAACATTTTTATTAATAGGTCTATTAAATAAAAGGCATCTCTTATTTAAAGTATAAATTTTTTTTTCTTCGATTGTAATTTTATTTTTAACAAAAAGGATACTATCCACGGACAAAGTTCAATTGACTTCTAGATATCTTAAAGAAATGTCTGTATAATGAATACCTTACATCTGCAACTAATGTATAAAAAATTTTAATTGATCATTCTCAAGAAATGAATGAAGAATTAAATATCACGTACTGTCAAATGAAGAATAATACAACTTTCTTTGCAACGGAAACAACACCGGCCGTGACCATGATCACTAATAAGATCCGATCCATGATCACCGAAAACCCAATGTGAATTCAAATTGCGCTAAAAATTATTGATAATTTATTAAATACAAATTTATTTACTTTTAATTATGAAACAATCTCCGACTTTACTTACTTTTAGAAATAAAACAAGTTAATTGCATGTCATATTACTGCTTGTATTTCTTAAATTTAAAGATATACATCGTCACCATTCGTGAAAATTCTAAGGTTTATTAGCAAACAGATACTAAAACATTAACTAACCGAGTCAAAATTGTGTTTCTTATAAGCTCTTTAAGTGAAGTATCTTGGAAAATTAATAATAAATGTTTTGCACTTAACTAGTCTTCTGCAAACAAGAAACTGTAAATATTTTCATATATTTTGGCAGTAATAAATTTACTTACACTTTTAAGAATTGAATATTGCTCATTTTATATCTATTCTTAAAATACACACAGAATTTAATTTAAAAATTAGCATATCTAATTCATAAAATACTTTGTATATCAAACTTTTAATTCCTTTTAACATGTAATTTTTAATACATATATATAATGCAAATTACATATATTTATTAAATTACGTATATGTTATGTAAATAATTTTAGAAACAGATTTGAAATACGAGTGAATAAGCTAAGCTAGACAGTGCCGTATATATTAAAAAGTACGCAAAGTAAGTTTTATAAATATTAGTTACTTTTCTTCTGTTTCTATAAAATGAGTATTTGGAAAGAAATGTCTAGTAAAAAGATATTCATGAATATTTTTGCTCGATTCCCATTCGTACAATTGCAAGCGTTTTAAAGCTGTCACTTTCGATAAAATGTAAATATCAAGAAATAAAACAAGGTTATTTTATCCGGGTATTCAAATGTACTTCGCTAGTTTCGTAACTTAAAACACATTCTTCAGTATCTCTTCTATAACAGAAAAAATGCCACATTTGGATACAGCATTATGTATTCGAAATAACTTTAACATGCACATTGAACCAGCTATTGGAATAAAAAGAAAAAATAAGGTATCATCTCTTTCGAAACAAAAGACAATGTCTGTAGTTTATGTTCGTGTTCCAACTTCTTAGGAAAGAACAAAAAAAAAACAAGTGGCCTTTTGCGCTCAACTCCCTTAGAGACTCCTGGAATACTAGAATAGCACATACAAAATGAATCAGTTTCACAAAGAAAAAAATCATTCTCCTTTATCTTTTCCATTTCGGGTTCAGGTTTTCCTCTTGAATTGCAAGGAGTAGCAAAAACTTATTCCAGGACGAGGAAATCAGCAATGATGTCTGCAAAAATAGAGTACGGGGCTTCTTGTAATAGACGATCGATAGTAGAGAAAGAGCCCGTTACTTACCAACATGGGACACAATAGTCGCTTGCTACGCTAACTGACTGGAATTGGATGTCTTTCCGCAAGATACTCATAGGTAACCTAGAAGGAAATAGAGCCCACGTGGAAGTGTATGCGGATTTTCTACCTAACCATACCCAATAAAATACAAAAGTGTTTGCATTTCGTGCTAAAACTGCAGCAACTCAAAAAACTAAGAGGGCTTATGTAAAAACTAGGTAGTTGACTAAAAAGAAGAATTTCGGTGTTATTATAATCATTAATGGGGTTTTTTTTTTTTTTTTCCAAAATAAAATATGGACAAATCGGGATTTCAAAGCTGAATGTGTGACGTTGAGCTGTTCGCGATTTTCTCTTTACTAAACTCGGATCTTTCTGGCAATTTGAATGGTGGCATTAAATTATAATTTCTTTCCAACCAAAATGAAATGTGATTAGCAAATGTGATGAAAATAAGAAGTGTACTGAAATGAATTAAAGACAGTGATATATAAATGAAATAAAATTGAAAGGAAATAGAAGAGAGATAGGCGATAACTACAGGCTAATAGATATTTGTAAATTGGATTAAAGAATCATAATTAATCGTTTGAAATGAAGCTATTCCTTGTTAAAGTACTAAGATTCGTATATGCTGTTATCGAGAAGTTTTTAAATCAGAACGAATTTGATAAGCTAAGACTTTATTATTAGATTATAACATAAGATCAACTTAGCTAAGAATGACTCGAGAGAGAGAGTGACCTTACTTGTTCTTTAGTAGTTATTAAAGAGTGTTTTGTCTTGCTCTTACGTATTTTCAATTGGAGGTTTTAACTTATTGAATCTTTATTTAGATTTTAAGATGGCTGTATAATTAAATAATGAAGTGAACCACTTCTCAAATAGATTATAGATATTAAGGTATGCATAATCTTAAATGCATTGTGTAATTGATTTTAATAATTTACATAATTCCAAATTTTGAATCGAAACCCTTCGATACGTTTGATGATCTATAGGACTAATTAAAGAATGGGTAAGAAATAAAGTAAAGCGAATAGCAATAAAGAAAAGCTGTAAACTCTATACTGGATTGAATTGGATTAATGACACACTGGCGCAATACCCAAGGGATTCAACACAGTCGAGACTAATCTCAAAGGAAAGATGCGAAGACAACAGAGTAAAAGAAAATAAGACTTATGTAAGAAATGGAGTACTTTCTTTGGTTTAATTTACTAATGTTACCTGCGAACTGCGCGATAGATAACTGACGAATGCTCTAAATAAGAGGATTTACGGAAAAAAAGATTTTTGTGGGTACATTGTCTCTTATTTTGGGACAGGTCATTATATGTATTGGGACTACATTAAAAACCAATCATATATTTGTTAACACGAAGAGAAAATTTAGGAATTTCCTCCATTATCAATCAGTAATGATAGAAGAACTGTAAAAATATTAATTATTCTACAATTTTTATAGAAAGTTAAGAAATGATGAGAAAAGAAATTATAATAATCAAGTTTGTCGTTTCTGCTCATGTCAGGAGTTTTTAATTAATGATGCACTAGAAGATTTTCAAAAAGCTAACTGACTTGAAATATTTTTATTTCTACTCATGGTTATACAAGAGAATGACGCCTGAGCTTGTTCATAATTTTTCTAGCAAACAAATATTTGACGAGACTTAAACTTTGTGGCTCCATACAGATGCAGGTATTTCAAGCAATCTCTTCGAATTGTCTACATACAACAGTCAATACACGGATAGATCTAAAAAGTAGTAATTTTATCTCATTGAAGGAAAATCGAAATAGTAGAAAGAAAGAGAGAAATCATTACTGTCTCGATCTCTCTCAAGTCGATAAATCTTAAATTTCTATTGTTGCCTTTGTCAAGAATTATCAACAGTAAGATCCCAATAACTTTCAATAACAAAACCCCATTTATCGATACACAGATATTTAATTTCAGAAATAAAGAATTTTAAAATTTAATCAAAATTTTATTTTATTAAAAAATCAAATGATGATGTACAAAATATGTTAATGCGGAATTTTTTTTTTCAATCTGAACCTTTTTTTTCGAGTAACAATTTTGTTTGATGTTCGAGTAACAATCAGAACTTTCAATACTTGTAAATCATTAGATATATCTTAATATGCATGATGTCCACTCGGAGAAATACGCTTTAAGTTAAATAATTCAGAATGAAATATTAAATTTTCTTTTTATAATACTTTGTAACATTATTTATTTACCTCAAACTTGATTTTCCAATTGAGAGATAATAAACCTGAAAACGCGATCTTTTTCTACGAGTTCTTTCTATTTTTGTTCATTGTGAAATATTCACAACTGGCCATTAAAATTGTTACACCAGAAAAAATGCTGATAACATGATATTTATTACACAAATATATTATATTGTGTTAGTTATTATACACAAATATATTATACTAAGAATAACAAGTGATTCAATTTTGAAGAAATTTGGAAGCATAGATCCTGAGAAATAATTTCCCAGAATAACCTCCTTTGGCAGCAATAACAGCTCTTATCCACCTGGTATTGAGTCAAACAGAGATTAGATTGCCTATATATATATATATATATATATATATATATAAAGCTGTACACACATGCAGCTTCAACACGATACCAAGGTTCATCGACTCTAGTAACTAGCGTTTGTTGACGAGTAGTCGCCTAGGGAATTATTGAACAGATTATTTTCTATTGGTGAGTAATCTGGAGAACTTGCTATTTAGGTGCAGCCACCAAAAATTTCATGAATGGTTTTTTTCTGTATTCTGAAAATTTTCTTTTCTTGCTAGCTAGGTGTAGCCGCCGAAGATTCTTAAAATACAAGCAATATGCGGTAGTTCATTACCCTGCTAAAACGCAGTGTTTCGCAGGACTCGAAGAAAGTTTAGAGCCACGGGTTTCAACACACCAGAAATGTATGGCCCACTATTCAAAGTGCCATCATTGCAAACAAGAGGTGACCGAGACATGTATTCAATGGCACCCCATATCCTCACCCTTGGTAATGGGCCAGTATGGTGATGTCGAATACACGCTGGTAATGTACATTCACAACGATGCAGTCAAATGCGGATGTGACCATCATGCTGCTGTTGACAGAACCTGGTTTCACCTGAAAAGATGACTTCAGGACATCGCTGCGCCCAAGTTCGTCTTTGCTAACACCATTGAAGGCCCTCCTGTCTGTGATGTAGCGTCAAGGGTCACTGAAGTCATGGTTTTTTTCTCTCTCTCTCTCGCCCAAGCTTGTATGTGTGCGTGTGTGTGCGTGCGTGTTTAATGCAAAATGACATCAAATAATTCACAAGTGTGATGAACGAGATAATAGAGTATCGTATAACTTAGTAATATGATGATATGAAAAAACTACTAATTACATAAAAAAAGAAATATTTATATGATAATTATATATTTTTTAAATGTATTTCCAAAACTACGAGAAATAGATCTTGAAAAAATTCATAAAAATTCTTAAGAAAATTATTTTATTTAGAAAATAATTTTAACTAACCCGAACTTTCGTATTTTCCTCTAGCTTTCTCAATATCGTACTCTTGCACACTTTAAACGTTCCCCATTTCACTCTTTTTTTTTTTTTTAAAGTATCTCTAATGAAAGTGCTTTTTCTGTCGCCATAAAAATAACCCTTAGTTGCAGATGACCTCCAAGAATATCCATATCGAGAGTCTGTTACGGTTCCACTGCGATGAATATTTATTTGCTTCTGCTTGACTTTACTAGAACCTCTAGTTTTAGTTTGGTATCCATCCGACCCAGAACAAGTCCTTCATATTCTGTTTTCTGCATAATGCTTCCCGATACGCTTATGAGTTGGGTTTTTTCGCACATAAAGTTAGATTTGTCATCTTCTAGATGACACAGCAGCTGTTCTAAGTTGTAATCTGAATGCAGTTTTTTAATCAGATGGAAACAAACAAATTGTTCAGGCATATCAAAACCTGCTTCCTTAATTAATGGCTTCTTCTCCGACTCTCGCTTGCAAAATATACCTATTCTTTCTTCGTAGCCTTTACATTTTAACTCGTACAACTCATCAATTAAATTAGCTAGCTCTGGATGTTGGATAAAGACTCGTTTTCAGAATCGACCGGGCAACTTTTCCATCGGTTGCATTCTGAATTAGTGTGAGGAACTCTTTGGCAAATAGTCGCGTACAAGAGTTCCTTAATTCATCTGCCTGCTTCTCTTTTTCGCTTGCACTATCGGCTAATGGATCAATCTTTCCCAAAATATATATAACCTATCAACCTCGGTTTATCAGTATAACTTTCATATCAGTTTTCAATGCTTAATAGTGGAAGCCTTTCAGCTACGGAAATGTAAAAAAAACTCCTGCTTTTCGTCGGACATGCAGATATGGAACTAGAATTATTAGCTCGTCCAAAAATTCAAATTTTCCATTCTGCATACATAAAGGTCCGTAACCATGAATGAAATGATGACAAGTTTTGTAAATTATTCAAACCAAATATAAATTCAGAGCTAAGAAAGCAATATTAAAACAATATCTTAGTTTAACAAAAACTTTCACCCTTATAACAACTTAAGAAATATCTCATATTTATAAAACCATACTCTGCCATCTAATTGGAGTAACTTCTATATGTCAGATTTTACTTTATAGAGGCGGAGTTTTGGGAATTTGCATTACCACTTTTCAACAGTTTTTGCTGCTTTTCTTACACAAAACACGTATATTTAAAAATTCCCTTTTTTCATTAAA
>BMAW01015954.1:0-19991 GCA_019974015.1 Nephila pilipes
CATCTAAAGTTCAACTCTTCAAGTCCTTATGGAAAATGGTTATAACAACTTAGCGTCTTAAATAATTGCTTTTGACAATTGTTATGGTGCACCATTCTTATGCTTATGGATACAAGGACGATCAGATTTTTATCGCCATCTCCAGAGACAAGAATATCTTCCATCTGCAAAGTAACACTTCTTGTTGTTTATGAAAAGGACGTTCCTCATATTATTGCTTCTTCAACATACGCAAGAAAAGCTGTTTTATATTGGATTGGTACTCCACTCTCATATTATGGATATAAGGATGATTCTGTATAATCGCCTTCTCCAAAGACATTGATGAATTTAATCTGTAAGAAAACACTTCTTGTGTTCATGAAAAGGACAATCCTCCTAATATTGCCTCTTCAACATACGCAAGAAAAGTTGTTTATATCGGATTGATGCTCCACACTCATATCATGGATATAAGGACGATCCTGTTATAATCGCCTTCTCCAAAGACAATGATGAATTTCGTCTGTAAGGAAACACTTCTTGTGTTCATGAAAAGGACGATTCTCCTAATATTGCTTCTTCAACATACGCAAGAAATTATCTTTATACTTATACATTAGGTGCATTTTCAAGGAGAATTTTTACTTATTTTGGAACTATTGTTTAAATTAATCTCAGTAATACTTCTAGATGTCAATTTGAAGCTAAAAAATATTGTATTATCTTACATGAAAGTAAATAAATTTCCTTGTTATGGTGCGAAAATTGTCTTATTATTTTTTATTTATCTTTACTTTTTTAACAGCACTGAATTTTTAAGGAGGTTTTAAGATAAAATATCATTGCTATGTTTAAAACACAGAATTGCATTTTTTAAAACTCTTCTTCACACACGCACACCACACTTCCTTTACTCTTACTTTTTGTTTATAATAACTTAAGTTAATAATCATTAGCTTTTAGTGTTACCGTTGTCCTGAGACAAAAAAAAAAGATCAGGTTGTATAAACAACAACAAAATTTTATTTACATGAATGTCATCTCGTTCACTTACATCAGCTCCACTCGGAGACTCGATCAGGTCTGAGGGGATGTGTGGCATCTTACGCTCATCCCTTTACAAAAAAAAAATTCGATATAAAAACCAACGTTTTTAAAAACAACGTTTTTATATGGTGGCAAAGTTTATTAGAGAAAATTATTGAAATATTAGTTAAAACTGTTAGTTATTTTTAACTTTAAAATTCACTTAAAAAGAGACATTTGTGAACGTATTAAAAAATTCATAATATAAAATCAAAACATGCATTTGAAAGTTTGTAAGTCATTCTATTAAAAAAAGAATGGGAACCAAAATTCAGAAAAAATTATTGTGATAAGACACGGCGCCAAATATTGGAAACTTTCTTTCTTGAGAATGATTACTGACTAAAAGTCAGCAACCCTTACTATCTCGGAGATAGTAAAGGGGAGATAGTATCTCCCCTTTGTGAGTACAAAAGGTTTACGATAACCTCATGCTGTGTGGGGAGTGCCCGGTGCTCCCAGAGGGGGAAAGAAATTTTTTCCTCAATTCTAAAAGTGCCGAGGGGAAAGAATATTTTGACTTATTAAAATTATTGAAATATTAGTTAAAACTTGTCGCAAACGTCTAAATATTGCATTGTTAGGCGAGTACGAACGATTCCCAAAATTTCAAAGCTCTAGCTTGATGGGAAGTTGGTTAAATTAACGATCGAAAATTTGATGACACACACACACACTCACACACTCACACACACACTCACACACACACACCAAGTGAAATTCAGAAAAACGTTGTAAAAAAGAAAAAGAAATGCCCTCTAAAGGTTAGTTTTAAGCACGGGATACAACATTTTGGCCAATCCTGACATTGTCCCAATTACACAGGTTTACAATAAACATAAAAACATTACACTCAACAAAATACTTCATATGTCATAAACATCAAATATTAACTTGACCGATAACATTATATAATGACATTACTAAATTCATCTCAAAAATTCTTACTTATAGCACTTCAAATCATTAAAAAAAATAGTTACATTTTAAAATCATAAAATCATAATCATTGCATATCTTGACTTTTCCTTCAATGACACGACCTCCCGTTTAGGAAGAGGGAGAATTTTCCTTGACCGTTCTTTATCTATTTGTATATTTCACCTCCTATGGGTTCCCCCTCAGTCTTTGGCAGGGAGAGTATGGTTTCTTGTCTTCATTTAGCCTTGGGGGAAGGGGATGAAAAGTCTTTCCCTCATTGTGAGTAACCGTCGCTCTAGGTCTTTGAGCTACATTACTGCCCTTCTCTCTCTTTCTCTGCGTCAAGCTACAAGCTTCCTTGTTTTCATCGATACACTGCGGGGAGTCCGAAAAGTCCTCGTCATCTTCATCATCCCCGTGATGGTTTCGCCTCGCCTTGAGCTGACTGACATGAGCAGTGGTTGTGTATAATGGGCCTTTCAGCTTTTCCTTCAGCCTAGTAACTCTGCATGTGTCATTTGGGAATATTTCTGTTACTATTAATGGTCCTTTGTATTTCGCTTGGGTTTTGGTAGGCTCCCCTGTAGGTTTTGCTGGACGTCGAACTACCCTGGTTCGAAGGTTACATTTCGACACTTCTTCCTGTCGCAATATTTCTTCATTTTTTGTTGCTTCTTCTCAATCACGCGACGCGTTTCTCTTGGGAGTTCTTTGGGGTCAATCCACATTTCAGCATCCTCATCTGCAATTTTCCGGAATATACCATCATTGAATCTCGGAGAATATCCGTGTAACATTTCAAACGGAGTTTTATCTGTTGTATTGTTGACAACATTGTTCAAAGTTCTTTCTGTATCTTTTATTTTCAAGTCCCAATCCTTGTGATGAGTATTCTCCATTGCTGTTGAGATAGTAAAGAGGATTGTCCTGTTAGCTCGTTCACATGAGCCATTACATTTCCCATGGAGAGTTGTGTAGATTTCAGGGGAAGATTTATTCCATTATTGTGACAATACTACTCGAATTGACGCAACGTATAACATGAACTTCTGTCACTGACGATTCTATCAGGTAACCCAAATTCTATGACAGAATTTTTCAAGGCTTTTAATACATTTTCCGCGGAGGTATTCTAAACAGAAAAAAGTCGTGTGATTCTCGAAAAGTGGTCAATGATGACCAATAGATCTTGATTAACTCGAGAACTTTTCACAAATGCCCCCAGGTTATCTATATGTATAATTGAAAAAGCTTTTTTCCCTGGCTTAATTGGGTGTAAGAATCCCTGCTGTTTACCTCCTGGAATCTTCAACATTCAAACATTCAAAACACATAGATATATGTTTTCTTAAATATCGTTTTATTTATGGAAACTAATACAACTTCTTTATCTTGTTCATTTTTAAATTTCTTAAATCTTTATTAACTAAAAAATGTCCAATCAGAACAGGAATTTTAACTGTTGTGCTTTTCTGCATACTTTTTGGAGTTACGTAAAGTAGTTTCTACTTCCCTTTTTCCTTAACAATTCTATATATAATCTATTTCTTTTGAAAACATAGTTGCTTATCATCTGTTTTTCTTCGGTAGTTCTTTCAAACTCTTCTTTTTTAAAACTTTCTATTAATTTTCTTAAGTCTTTGTCAGCATGTTGAATAATCAGAACTTGTTCATCTTCACTCAAGGTCAGACAAACTTCAAAGTTTCTCTTAATGAGACTAGTCATAGTCTGATTCCGAAAAGGAGCTCTGTTCATTGCATTAATGTGAGCTATTTTAACACCTAGTCTTGCTTAACTTCAAAGCTATATTCTTTTATAAGAATGCTTCATTGGTCAATTTGGGTAATATTTTACCTTTTCGCATTAATGTAATTCAACGCTTGACAGTCGGTTACAACTGTAACGTTTATACCCAAAAGAAATTGTCTGAGTCGCCCTAATGTCCACACGATCGCCATTAACTCTAATTTACTTGAATGATATTTTCTTTCAGCCTCAGTAATTTTCTTATCAACACAATAAACGAGATGCCTCTTATCATCACTTCCAAGCTGTAATAATATGCTAGCTATCCAATCCGCACTCGCATCTGTGTGAACTTCAGTTTTTGCTTCGGTGTTATAAATGGCTAAGATGGGCTGTTTTGCTAATTCGTTTTTCAGTGTAACAAACGACTGTTCTTGCTCTTTTTACCACTTAAAATATACATTTTTCTTTGTCAATTAAGTCAGTAGTTTGGCTTTAAATGTGTAATTTTGAAAGAATCTTCTAAAAAAACCTGCTATTCCAAGAAAGCGTCTAATTTCATGCAAATTTTTCGGTTGAAAGAATGTAGATATTACTTCTATCTTCCTTGTTCCTGATTTAATTCCATGTTTGTTAATAACAATTCCTAAATACTCTTTTCGGAGAGTGTAAGAGGACTGTATATTGTAAATGATGACAATTACTTGTTGTAATTGTTTATTACGATAAGTGAGAGAGGCTTGTTGGTCTCTAGCTCATACAAAAAAGTAACATCGAATAACAATATTCTTCCTTCACTGGCACACGCCAGGGTTGCTACAATTTGAAATGGGAGCCAAGTGCTCTCGGGGGGAGTATGCCATCGCCAAGTGGCAGAAGTACCTGGACATCTCGGCCCGCGTTGAAATATGTAATATTTCAAATTTTAAAATAATACAAATAAATACAAATATTACATATTGAAAAATTAGAAGGTTAACACATAACTTGACAAATAGAGTCCTTTAAATTGTAAACATACAAAAAATTAAACAAATAACATGATGATAACACAAAATGTACAATTAACACGTAAATGAGAATAGAAACTAATTATTTTGAAATTTGCAATGATCAATGATTTGTAGAATACTTATTTTGGAAAAGGTTTTTCTATAAATACCCTTTGGAGTACGTATGTCAGCAACTCTGACATTTCCGTCAAGTCCTGGTATGACTTTAATGATTCGACCCACAGACCAAGTACAAGTGGGAAACTGCGTGTCCTTTAACAGGACTAACATACCTGGAATTATGTTTTGCTTTTGAAGCAACCATTTTGATCGTTGTTGCAGATGACTTAAATAGCTGTTTTGCCAGTGTTTCCAAATCGTTTGGACAAGTTTTTGAGTTATTTCCCATCTGTTGAGAATGTTGATCCTTTTGTCGATTAGATTGGGTTCTAGGACGGAATTTATTGGTTGGCCAATTAGAAAATGTCCAGGAGTTAATACTTGGAAGTCATCCGTGTTGTTAGATAAGGATGAGAGTGGCCGGGAATTGAGAATGCCCTCGATTTGTACGATAACTGTTAAGAATTCCTCAAGGTTTAGCTTTGTGGAGCCTACCACTCTCTTAAGATGATATTTAAAAGCTTTTACTCCCGCTTTCCAGAGACCACCAAAGTTGGGTGCTCTAGGAGGCAAAAATTTCCACCTGATGCCTTCTGAGGATAACAGGCTTGAAATGTCTTCATTTTTCAACATTAGTTTATGCAACCATTTGAGCTCTGCAGAGGCTCCAGTAAAATTTGTAGCGTTGTCACTAAAAAGGATTGAACTTTTACCTCGACTTGCAAAAAATATTTTTAAGGTGGCGATTAGAGCCTCTGAAGTTAAATCAGAAGCAAATTCCATGTGAACAGCCTTAGTGGTCATACTTACGAATAATAGCTACATAAATTTTCTGAAAAGTGCCCTTTTTTTGCCCTTTGTATTTGATTTCAAAGGTCTCACATAGATTAATGCCTGCATTTGAGAATGTGAAACTAGGCGTTACTCGTTCTGAGGGAAGATCTCCCATAATTTGGGTTGCAATGACTGGTTTGCATTTGAAGCATTCTACGCATTCGTGAACGATCTTTCTAGATGTACTTCTGCCACCGAATGGCCAATATTTTAAATGAACAGTGTTTAGTAAGTCTTGAGAGCCTACATGAAAATCTCTTTTGTAAGAGTACAGAAATATGAGATTAACCAGTTTATTTCCCGCAGGTAGAACGATTAGGAATTTTTGATTGAAATTGACTTTAGAATGTGAAATTCTGCCACCAACTCTAATTAATCCCTTTGATGGGTCTATGTAGGGATTTAGAAATTTAAGCTTACTTGTAGGAAAAACTGGGGATCCCTTCTTAAGGGCGCTTATCTCCGCGTGAAAATACTTTACCTGTAGGCCTTTTAACAGATGAGGTTCTGACTTTTGGTATTCTTCTTGAGTTAGGGGTCCAGTACTTTTGATGAGTGATTTACAATTACTTCTAAATCTAAAAATAAAACCTAAAATTCTAATTAGTTTATGAAAGTTATTAGTGATATATATATCAAAGTATCTAAAAAGTTAGAATATATGTTTGACTTTAAAGTCACTTTATAAGGGGTTTTCAGTTCATCTGAATAGAGTTTATCAGTTGAGCTACTAGGGGGTTGGAGAGTTTGAGAGTCAGATAAGTTTATCCTGGAAAAGTCTGATCCTTTCCACCAAAGTTCGGAGGCTGCAAGGGCTTTTGCCTCTAAACCTCTGGAAAGTAAATCAGCAGGGTTGGACTTCGAATATACGTGTTTCCAGTGAAAGTCTTTGGAAAGTTCTTGAATTTGGACCACTCTGTTGCACACAAAAGGTTTAAGCAAATGAGGCAAAGTGTTGATCCACGACAGGGCAATTGAGCAATCGGTAAAAAAGCTGTATGGAGTCAATATTTAACTTTAAAGCTCTTATGACTTTGTGTACAAGCTGTGATAACAGAAGACATGCAGATAATTCAAGACGGGGCACTGTCATCGGCTTTATTGGAGCTACTCGTGATTTAATGTACAAAAGTCGGCTGGTGATGTCACTAGATATGAATACACTTTGGAGCTATATTACTGCTCCAAATGTCTTAGAAGAAGCATCGGAGAAACAGCACAAAACAATGGATGTCACACTGTTATGCAAAATAAATCTAGTGCGAGTTAATGCAGGAATAACAAAGCTTAAACCTTTTTACGATTTCTAATCTATCTGCTAATTTCATTTCCTTAAACTTCTCGCAGTGATAAATTGGATGAATTAAATTACACACATGGCAATTTTTAGTGGGTTTGTTAATCTTGACAAAAATGATTTTGGTTTCTCTTAGTTAAGTTTAACAACAGCATTAGAGTTAATACTATTTAGAATTTGACTTCTTTCTAACCAATTTAAAAATCCGTCGAAATCCACGACCTCATTATTTTCTAAGGTCAATTCATATTGTTTGCGGCTTTCGCGATCCAATTTCTCAAGAATAATGTTCAGAAATAACACATTAGACAGTTTATATGTTTCAAACTCTAAAACCTTTAGGGATCTCAGATTTTTGTTTAAACAGTCTAAGAAATGACACAAATCTTTAGCTGATTCATGCTTAAGTATTGGAAAATTTAGAATGCTTCTTTATGTGACTATCTACGAGCATCCTTTTATTTTCGTATCTCTTTTCTAAAGCCTGAAAAAGAGATAAACAACTGTCATCTGCGGTTTCAATTGTTTTGGCCTCTCATTTAAGAGAACCTCTCAAATAGAACAGTTTCTCGCAGACAGTTAATTCTTTGTTATCATGAATTAAAGTAATAAATTGACTTTTAATCGAATTAAATTCATCTAATCTTCCGGTAAACACTGTCAATGGGATGGGCTTTAGATTTATTCTTCTACTTGAATCAAACGAATTTAGTTTTTCACTGCTTTGAACTGTATTGATTACTTTAAACATATATAGTTTTTTTTCTCTTATTAATAGAGGTTTTAATTCTTACCTCTAAATGTTGGATCTCTTGGTCGATCTCCGATAGGCTTGCTTCTATGGTTAGTATGGTTAGGTACTCCTCGTCAGAAGCCGACTTATAGTAATCTTTTATGACTTCAAATTTATCCGGAATTTTCTTCTGTATTTCAAGCTGTGCCTCTAGTAGAGGCATATCCATAGTTTCTTCATCTGTTATGACTCTTAGAAGTTTCGTTAGTTGACCTTTAAGGTTCCGCGTTTTCGGTTTAGAGCAACTAAAACAGCCATGATTAGGCTTAAGGTAACTTTCTAATTTCAAATGACTTTGCCGGATCTCCGGGTCACTAGGACCAAAATGTTCGGAGAGTGTAAGTGGACTGTATGTTGGAAATGATGACAATTACTTGTTGTAATTGTTTATTACGATAAGTGAGAGAGGCTTGTTGCCTCGGACCTTGTTGTTGGTCTCTAGCTCATAAAAAAGTAACATCGAATTACAATTTTCTTCCTTCACTGGCACACCTCAGGGTTGCTACAATTTGAAATGGGACCCATGTGCTCTCGGCGGGAGTGCCTGAACATACTCCACTTCCGGTTTTGCAAATTCCCATTTTGATAACTTTAAAGTTAATTTAGTTGCGCGTTGGGCTTCAAATATTTTAATCAATATCTCGATCATTTCTTACCAAGTCTTCTCCGGGACTAGGATATCATCGAGATAACATAAAACGTCTTTGTTACATAAGTTTCCTAATGCATGATACACTAATCTTTGAAATTCTCCAGGGGCGTTAGTTAAGCCAAATATCATTTGTTTAAATTGTCCGGTTTCATCTGGAGTAATAAAAGCGGTTTTTAATTTTGCACCTTCAATTGAAGGTATTTGAAAGTAACCATGTGCTAAGTCTAGTGTTGTAAATAGACTGCACTCGTACAATTGATCTAATAAGTCATCTATATTTGGTAGGGAAAATTTATCTTTTATCGTCTGGCTATTTAAACGTCTATAATTAGTGACTAAGCGATTATAATTTGTCTTTTTCCGTACGAGAAGAACAGGGCTAACATTTGGTGAACGTGTTTCTGAGACTATGCTATTTTCTTTCCATTCGCTTACGATATTTTTAATGGCCAGTCTTTCGGCGGTATTTGTTTGATAGGGCTTGATACATATTGGTTTAGAGCCTTCAATTTTCTTGATATTCATTTTCATTAAGTTTGTGCATCCTAACTCCAATATATTTGATATGAAACAATCTCTAAACTCCTTCAATAGATGAAAAATATCTTGTCGATGTTGTTCCGTTATATTTTCATCAAATTTTATTTGTTCCAAAGTTATAAGACGTCGTTTTACATTTGTTTCATTAGAACTAATGCTGTAAAGTTTTAAGGGTAGGCCATCATTAGAAACATTGATATAATTTGAATGAGATTTGGTATTTATCTCATCTACTAATTCTGCTTACCCAAAGTTTTGTTTTTCTTTTAGTGTTATTGCTTTATGTCCAATATTGACAATAAGTAAAATAGTTTTACCTTCCTTAATTTCTAATAATAAACTAAAAAGTTCTTCCTTCCCCTGAATCATAATTAATCCATTGTCTATTTCCTCTGTTTTTACTTTTACAAAAAATTACCTTATTATTTGGGTAATTTCATTCGTTTTTAATTCGATACATGGCGTCTCATAAATACAGTCTAATTTAATAAATGGGTAACCTTTAGCATAACCAATGTGTAAATTTTCACTCAACTTATCATAAGCAATATAGGATAGATCTAAAAACGGACGACCAACTATTAAATCTACTGGTTGAGTTGAGTTCGGACCGATTAAATCTTAAATACCTTTTTCAAACAACGTCTTCTATTTGGAAATGAATTACCGTCGGACCTAAACTTTGAGAGACAGGGTTTAATTAATTGCTGATTGAATATATATTCTTCTTGCAAGTAGAAATGTTCAACCCTAAGTTGTTTGTAACTTATTCTTTCAGTAAACAACACGAGGGTCCCTTATCAAGAAGGGCAGTGACCTTGTGGTTATTTATGTATGCGGTTCTCAAGTATCTATTAGCTGCGAACGACTCTCGGTCACAGACGCTTAAAGTATTCGTTCAGGGCTCATTTTTATTTTTTTTTTGTGCAATATTTTTTCTTGTGTCCCAACTCACCACATAATGTGCATGGCAATCTCTTGCGACATGACCGAAATTATTACAAGTAAAGCATCTCGGTTCTCCTCTATCGTTACTAGTTGCTGAATTAAAGATTCCAGAGTTGTCTGTACGTCTTATGGAGCCTCATCTTACATTGGTTTCTCTCTTCCAATTTATTAGACTGTAATCTACTCGGGTTATGATTATAAGACTTCGAATTTGTCTGCGAATAATTTTTTGGATCAGCACGATAGTTTGTAAACTTGAAGTTTTTGCTGTCATGTCCACCAGTTTTAATGCCAGTTCTAACGCTTTCGTATTCATCTAATTTTTCTGCTAGTTTATTTCCTTTGGTAAATTTCGGACAAGAATAAATAAAATGTTCTCGCATAAGATTTGGGACCCTTTTCTTCAACTGATATATGACAATTAATTCCTTTAAAGAATGGAAATCGTTTACCTTCAACCCTGCTAGTCATTCGTTAAAATAGTTACATATTTCAAAAACGAAATCTGTCCGTATATCTTTTGAGTCTCTAACATGACTAATAAATTTTTGTCTAAACGTTTCAGCACTAAGTTTAAATCGCTTTAACTGTAAATTTTTAATATGTCTGTAATCATTCGTTTCTTCTTCTAATTCCCTGGTAATTAATTGCATGATTTCAAAGGGTAAAAATTTTAACAGATGACTGAGATAATCTTCTTCCCCCAAGACCAACTCGTTTGGTAGCCTTTCGAATACAATTTAAAATGAAGATATTTTACCGTCTTTTAAATCCAACTTTTGAACCAGATTTCTTAGTTCAAAAGAACTCTTATTTATTTCTGGACTGATAATATCGCTATCGGATCGTGTTTGGAACTCTATTTTGCTATTGTTTTTTATTCTGAATGTTTCGAATTCAAATTGTTTATCCCTTCTTCCGATTATTTCCAGTCTTCAATTATCCTCTAGAGACATCCTTTCACGAAATATTCTTCGTAGTACTTGCTATTAAGTATGATTGCCTTTATTTTCACATTGGTAGCGTCCGAAGGGACAATTTCGCCTAATTCAAGGGCAAGCTCGACTAAATCATTTTTATGTCCTTTTGAGAGGAATGACATATTTAATGCTGTATCAATACACTTCAAAATTATTCAAAACAAATCACTTCGAAGCACATGTATAAGGATAAGGGAAAATTATTTACCTTTTTTTTGTTCCTCGCAGTCCTGGTGGGTAAATCTCTCTTCTGAGATGTTAAGCTATTCTTCACACCCGCACACGACATTTCCTTTACTCTTACTTTTTGTTAATAATATATTTCGCTAATAATCATTTGCTTATAGCGTTACAGTAGTTTTGAGGGAAAAAGAGATCAGGTTGTATAAACAACAATTCTTTATTTACTTTCCTTACTCACGAGTGTCATCTCGCTCGCTTACATCAGCTCCGCTCGGAGACTCGGTTCAAATCTGAAGGGATTGTGCGACACCTTACGCTCCTCCTTTTGAAAAAAAATTCCTTCTACAGGTGGCTTTAAGCACGGGAGATAACAGTATTATTGATCACAGTAATGACGGAGCAGGACATTTGCCACATCGTTGATTGTTTAAAAGTAAATCTGCAACAGCGGTTCGATTTGTTTTTGATACATCTAGTTGAGGAGAACTATCAATTAATAACTGTTTGTCGAAATGCCCGAAACTTCTTGTACAAATTCCTTCCATATTGATAAAGTTCAGAGAGAAGAAATAGAAATCGTTTCCGACATTCAAAAGACTTTCCTGTAAATTGCTGTAGACGAAAAAGACATAAAATCTCTGAAGTTCTTTTGGTAGGAAGAAGAGACCAATCAATCAACTAAAATTATTCAGCATTGTAAAGTAGTATTTGGATTAAATTGCAGTCCTTTACTTCATGTTAAAGTTGTGTAAAATCTAAGAAATTCTTTTACGTGGATAACCATGCAACGTTTGTAAAGAATGATACCAAGTTGAATGATTTTGTTCAATTATCTAAGGTGATGGTATTGAATTATTTTATTCGATTATCTAAATAGTAAGGAATATGTCGAATTAGAAGAAAAATCAAAACCCTCTTCAGCATTAGGACAAGAATGGAGCTACATTATTCTGTGATTAAGAACAAAAATACTGTTTCCAAAGTTCTTGTCACAAGAAGAGTATTTTTATTTGTGGCTTAGAGACTTTTCGATTCCTAAGTAGTTATTTATCAAGTTACTTTGTGTGTAAAATTGTTGTTGCATCATAGCTGGAAGTCCAAGCTGAGTTGGGAAACAGAACTATTGGAAGATGTTATAAATTAGTTTTTGAAATAGATTGAAGATTTGAAATTCTTACGTCTTTCAGTAACTTCGAGGCAGACCTTTCTGGAAAATTCAAATGTAATGTCCTTGCATACATTTTGTGACGCATCATCCGACTCGTAAGCAGCTGTTGTGTATTTACAGTGTGGGAGCCTTTTAGATCAGTACAACTGTTTACGACGAAATGTAGAGTGTCACCTTTGAAGAAAATGTCCATATCTAAGCTAAAACTAATGACTTGTTGTATAGAAGCATGTCTTTTAAAATTTATCAAAGAGGCATTCCTCAATCATCAATTCATAAACTACTTCTGGATTGGATCTTCTACCACACTGTACTGAATTAAGCGAACTGAGCACTGGAATGTTTTCGTGAGGAACCGAGTCAAAGAAATCCGTACCCCCTCCCCCCACGGAATGATTATAGATTATAAAGACATGTTCCAGGGTTAAGTAAATCCTGTATATCTGCCTTTTCGAGCATGTCTACATGATTGGAAGGTCCTAGTTTGAAAGTAAAGTTTCCTTCCTCTAACGTTTCAGTTAATGAAAAAGTTCTTCAGGAAAAAATCTACTTCCAGCAGTTTGATAAAAAAAAATATCATCGTGACGTTGGAGCTTGTATCAAAGTTTTTTGTCACACTTCTCTAGCTATGACAGGATAATAAGGATGATGGTCTGGAAGTTCAGATTTGTATATAATGTAAAACTGAAGAAATAATGACAATAAATTAAATAATTAAGAGTTATTAAATTACATTTAGCAGAAAATTCTGGTGAGAAATTAATACAGAAATCAAGATTTAACCTCAAAAATATTACACATTTATAGTTGATCTGCGTCTCCAAAAATGCCTAAAATATATCTTAAGAGTTAAAATGATATTGATGGAAAGGATATATGAAGAAAACTCTCTCTCTCTCTTTCTCTCACTCTCTCTCTCTCTATTATTACCTAGTAATTATAAACTAGTTTAAAATGTGATTATAAATCATGAAAAACTTTCAAACTTTGGGGCCCAAGTTGCACTTCTGAACCAAGGTAAGAATCCTGGATTCTGAAGGAATGGAAAACAGTTTAAAGTATAATTGAAAGATACCAATAGTGTAGAAGGTTCTCCGAAAAAATATCTGAAACAGTTCTAACACCATTATCTGAGAAGACAGAATAAGAGAATCATTAGTGTTAGAGGTATGTGGAGTCGCTTTGACTGGTCTACGACTTTGAAAGAAAAATAGAAAGCATGGTATCTTCTTTTAACATGTGCTGCTGTAAAGTACTTCACTTGGAATTTATATAGTCTCTCTACAAAAGGGTTTCTGTTGGATCTGAGATGATTTGCTCAAGAAGAGGTAGATCAAAAGTTGTGTATAGTGATAATGAAGCAATCGTGAGTGCAAGTTACCTTCTGAAATCAATTGATATGAATCACATTGTACGTGATGCATTAACGTTAAAGATGCAGTAGAAATTTAATCATTTCCCCTTTACTTGATGGGGTGGTAGGGGACACTGATACAGTCTGCAAAATACATTCTAAGAAAGTCACGGGGGAAAGCATCATTGAAATACGAAGAAATAATAAGTTTTATGTGACACTGAAGCAATTATCAATAGAAGGCTTCTGACAACTTTGAAAGAAGATCCTGAAGATTTATATCTTCAGACTTCTTTGATGTTCATGCAGGATATGTAAATGGTTAGAATACCCGATATAGATCACTTAGATCATGTAAATCTGAGGTGATTTAATTCTCGTCGAATCGGACAAGAGGAGAATACATAGGTATATTAGACGTGTTATGGCTACGTACCCTAATGTCAATAAATATGTTCGGAAAGCTGGAGTAAATAGTAAATTGGGTGAAATAATAAGCTTGTTCAGTGATTAGACGACTTATAAAAAGTTTATGACTTGGGAAAAGGTCAATTCGATTGTTCCTCATTCTGAATTTGACCTAGAGACTAACTCGGTTAAAGAAGCTGAGAGAGGACAAAAAAGGACCAAAACGATCAAACAGTGGCAGTTCTTACCAGTTACTTGACTTGAGCCGTTTTGAGGTAGAGCTTTCCTTGTTCATTCTGTGTAATCATTGTTATTTCTATTTAGTAGAGACTGATTTATTGTGCATTTGTTTAATTATTTGCATTAATTCTTTTCTTATTATATTGAATGTTATAGAAGTTAATTTTCACATCCTCCTACACACCTTTAATTTTAAAGTAAAATTAACGGTGTGTAGGAGGATGTGAAATGCATGTGACGTAACTTGCACGTGAAATGCTCGTTTATAATCTAATTTGACTCCTTTAAACTGGTTCATAATAGTTTCAGTTTATGCTAACACGGAATAGAACCAATTTGAGAAAAATAATTGACTTTTCCATAAAAATAAAATTAGATCTCTATATCCGGGAATAAAAGATTTTGTTGCTCTATATCTCATAAAACTAATAAGTTGATCAATCTGTATATCCCATAAAACCAAATAATGTCGCTTTATTGGATATACAGATTGGAAAGCAGACTGTAAATAAAGGGAGTCACTTATATGTATATATATATATATATATATATATATATATATATATGTGTTTGTAGTAGAAACACCCGATCATAGAGGGCGCGGCCTCTGCTACTGAAGGGAGTCCATTCTTGAAGGAGAGTCGACGGCAGTCATCGGAACGAGGAAGACGCCCTTGTTGATGACTCTAGACCAGGGCTTCTTAAACTGTGGGTCGCGACCCCAAATGGGGTCGCGTAGCAAAATTCTGCGGTCGCGAGAGATTTTAATGTCAAATATTTATATATACCATTTTATAACATCACTAGAGTTGGCGGAATACAATGGACTTGCAGCGTCTAGACACGCGCATTTGTTGAAGGTTTTGAGCTATCTCCACCGACAGCAGTAAACGATCGATGATCGCTATTATTATACTGTGTCTATACATTGTTAGTGCGTTTGTCGGTATCATACATGTTGAATAAACCGCGCGCCGCTGACTTCCCACTCTGACCGCCACCTCTAAATATCACACACAATCAAAGGGAGGAATGCGCGCGTACACACGTGCAACCTGCAGCTAAACAATAATTCATGTATGGGGTCGTCAAGGTTTGTATGGGGTCGTCAAGAAACTCGCAATCATAAATGGGGTCGTGAATGACAAAAGTTTAAGAAGCCCTGCTCTAGACGATTTCTTAAGACGCTGAAGAGTATTGTTTTAATGTTTTTAAATGTTATTGTGAAATGTCTCGTCAAGTATGTTCAACTTTATGTTAATGTGAAACGTCAATATTAAATGTCTGAGTGCTAATTTAAAGTTTGATTTTTATTAATTAATATAGGCCATCCCACAAAAATCAGAAGTGGGATTGAGGCGCATAGTTAGGTGCAAACTGATAAGGATATGAGCACATGATAAGGATTGAGGAGCATAATTAGACATAATTAGATGTAAACTGATAAGGAATAGAAATAGGTATTGAGGCGCATTATTGAATGTAAGCACATTAGGACTCGATTAGGATATAAAAATCGTGATAGTGTAGGACTCATGAATAAATTGTGAACATTGAACTGAAATAAAAAAGTGTGGATAACTGTGTGCTGACCAAGGATAAATTCAAGACTTTGAGGTGAGTCAGATTTATTCTTATTTGCTGAACATGAAGATTGATGATATTAATGTAGTAAGCTATGCACTGAAGAATCTCAACAAAGAAAAAATTAAGACTTTGCATAAGTTTATTTTTGATACTGATGGCGATGCTAAAAATACGGAAAGAATAAGAAATTTTACTGGTTTCGAATTCACAGTAAATGACTCTAATTTTAAGTCTAAATTAAAAACTATTAATGATACTTTTTCATTACATGAATTGATTAACATTTGTGATATTCTGAATATTGCATTCCAAGGAACAAAAACCGAAATAATCAAGAAAATATTAATTCTATTAAATGATGTTAACTCGCTTTATCAATATATTCAAAATTCGAATCAATCAGAAAGCGAAACGGGAGTAGAAACAAAACAAAATCCATCAGTGCAGAGCCAGAACATTAATGAGTCTGCAATTCATTCTGAAGAGCGGTGTTATGATTATGGCACCACTCGAAATCAGAACATATCTGTAAGCTTTTCAGACATTGAAAGTGTTGTATCCTCTTTTAATGGTGAATTGCATGAAAACATTTCAGTTTGGTTCGAGCAGTTTGAGAGCGCTGCGAATATTTTTAATTTATCTGACCTACAAAAGTTTATTTTCGCTAAACGATCGCTTGGTGGTAATGCCTTATTATTTGTGAGAAGCGAATTAAATATTACGTCATACCAGGAATTAAAACGTGCATTGATAGATGAATTCGAGGTCACTACTAATTCAGCCCAATTGCATGAAATATTGAGTAGGCGTAAAATGAAAGAATCTGAATCTATACAGGAATATTATTTTATAATGAAAGAGTTGGGTAATCGAGGGAGAATTGAAGATACCGCTTTAATGCAATATATTATACGAGGAATTAACGATAGAAATGAAAATAAATTAGTTTTGTATGGTTGCAAAGATTTACGTGAATTTCGCGAAAAACTGAAGATTTACGAGGTTATAAAAAATTTTATGAGAGAAAAAAGTAAATATAATTTTAGCAAAGTAAAACAAAACCCAGATAATTTTGTGAATCATAAACGATTAATTAATTATGATCAGAATACTAAATTCTGTTTTAATTGTGGTGGTAAAGGACATTTATCTAAATTTTGTTCACATAAGAATAAAGGTTTAAAATGTTTCAGATGTCAAAACTTTGGTCATAAGGCGTCTGAATGTTCAAAATTAACTAAGGAAACCAAACCCAACGATAACGTAGAATCTCTCAATATTGCGAAACAAACATATCTGTTTAAAATGGTACGTTTCGGTAATTTAAATATTAACTCATTGATAGATACCGGAAGTCAAGCTACGTTAATTTCTAAGAATATATTTGAAAAGTTAAATATTTGTGACCTGAATCAGTGTAATTCAATTTTATCGGGATTAGGAGATTGTAAAATAAAGCCCATAGGTATATTTACAGGAGAGATACGAATAGACAACTTTAAGTGTTTTACTGATATATGTGTAGTGGAGAATGGTGCTATACCACATAATGCTATTATAGGACTTGATGTAATTTTGCAAGGTGAAGTTCTAATAAATGAAAATGGATTTACAATAAAAAATAAGTCTCTGTGTGAAGAAAACAATATTTCAACGGTTTTGCCAGTTAATGTTAATTGTGATGAAATTGAAGAAAATATAGGTTATAATATTTCAAAATCTATTAAAGATGAAGTGCGTCAATCTATATTAAATCACCAACCGAAGAATATTAAATCAACTAACATAGAATTAAATATTTTAACTAAAAATAATGAGCCAATATATCAACGACCGCTACGTTTATCTTTTTCTGAAAATACGATTGTTGATGCTCAAATAACTAAAGGGTTAAAACAGGGAATTATAGAACCTTGTTCTTCAATGAATACGAAGTTTACTGAAAAATCAAAAGAAATTATTGAAGCCGAATTTCAAGCTAATTTTGAAAAACAGCGTAACGATCTAAGAAAAGATGCTGGAAAACAAAAGATTGAAAGACCAATAGTTAATTGTGTGCACTGTGTTCAAGTAAACAGAAAAAAAGGAAAGAAGAAGGATAGAAAGAAAAAAGGAAGCTTCATCCAATTCATAAAGATGATATACCTTTACATAAGTATCGTACAGATCATCTAGGACCATTAGAAAGATCTACAAAAAATATAAATCATCATCGGATTACAACTAGTGCAGAATTCATAAGAAGATGGTGTGAAAATTAAACTATTTAATTATACTTCATTTACTTGACTGTGAATCTACCAATTATGACTTTTTCCCGCGCGATTATGACTATTTTCCCCCAAACACGACTGGATTTATGAATGTTTTTTGAAGTCGTTGAAAGAAAAAAAAAAAAAAAGAGAAGAGAAAAGTGAAAGCTAGACGAAGTGACAAAGCAAGACGATGATACTTCATAGACGATGGTGTTTTCCGAAGACAATGATGTTCCAAGATTGATAAATGCTGTTCGAATTATCAACTTGTTACTGCTTTTAAATTTTCTCTTTTCAGTTTTATTTTTTAGGTTGAGACGATCTTTTGTTAGAATCAAGAAGCTGAGGTCATCTTCTTCCAGGAGGGCCGAGTGTGGGTTTGTAGTAGAAACACCCGATCATAGAGGGCGCGGCCTCTGCTACTGAAGGGAGTCCACTCTTGAAGGAGAGTCGACGACAGTCATCGGAACGAGGAAGACGCCCTTGTTGATGACTCTAGACGATTTCTTAAGACGCTGAAGAGTATTGTTTTAATGTTTTTAAATGTTATTGTGAAATGTCTCGTCAAGTATGTTCAACTTTATGTTAATGTGAAACGTCAATATTAAATGTCTGTGTGCTAATTTAAAGTTTGATTTTTATTAATTAATATAGGCCATCCCATATATATATATATATATATATATATATATATATATATATATATATATATATATATATATATATATATATATATATATATAATCCTTTATTTATTAGATCACGCGCTCAAAAAATTTGTTTAATCCGCTTTCCCACGGTCGTAAATCTGCCAAAAAATTCCAAACTAGACTTACTTTCTTTTGTTGGAATTCCCTAGAATCCCTAATCCAGTGCCACGTGTTCTGTTACGTCTATTGTGAAAAATCCTTCGAAAGAAACTTAATGCACAGAGAAAGAGCGCACTCTTACACTCTTATTCTTGTGCACTTTTGACCTTTTGTACTGTTTATCAAACGACAGAGTTGTATCTCCCACCGCGTGGAAATGCTCCTTTTCTCTCTCTCTTTGTCTCTCCGCTACAATAAAATAAATAGCTAAACTTGAACTTGTATTCGACTGGTTTTTAATTCATAAAATAGTAATCATAAAATAGGTATTACATTTAAAGTTGGCAGGATAAATGTGCCTGTCCGGGTGTAACTCCTAATTTATTCTGTCATGCCCGTGAGAAAGCATGAGAGATTGAGGGGCGCAACTTATGTGCAGAAAATGAATGAAAATTTTTCTGCACTGGAAATACCATTTGTCGCCAAATACTATCCGTAAATGTAAGCATCCTTCTGTACAGCTATGTTCAAAAAAACGAAAAACATTCTGCTTCAAATCCTCGCCTAGCGACACATCTGTGATCACAAGATAAATTCTGTTTCTTCATCCTGGAACATATTCAAGTTATTGCATCTTCTATCATGTTACTTTATGAACTGAACTATAACATTTGTAGTGAAATGGACTCCGAATTGGAAGCTCCTGGTTCTTCATTCTGCTATTTTTAAAAAATAACAGGATGAAGTACACCGATGATCACAATCGAGTACAACGATTACCACCAGCTTTCGGAAATAGTGCAAGCCAAACATAAAGGAAAAGTATTCTCAACTACGTATGTGAACTGGATGAACAAATCAGTATGTTTTATTGGTTTCAAACTTCGGATAACGATAAGTGTAAATTCATGTTACCTTTTTTCAAGTTAAAAATGAAATAATGAAGCAAAATAATTTGAACTGTGATGATTATTTTAAAAGTTTTATTTCATTTGTTATTATAGTCCATAACTTTTACATACAATGAATATATTTATCCAAAATGCTGTAATTATTTAAACATGAAATGTAAGAATAGTTTTAGGAACAAAAATA
>BMAW01015957.1:0-17517 GCA_019974015.1 Nephila pilipes
CTGGCCTTGAGGATGACCTTTTAGATGAATTTAAATTTATTAAAATTGTCTATCTGCCACTCAATACCACGTCTTCAGCCCATGGATCAACAAGTTATCTTCGATTTTAAGAAACTTTTCACGAATCATGCTTTCAAGCGTTGCTTCGAATTTACCGAAAATACGAACGTAACATTGAGGGAGTTTTGGAAGAATCATTACAACATTGTGATCTGTCTTAAGCTTATAGATATTGCCAGGAATGGTGTTGCCAAAAGAACATTGAACTCAGCTTGCAGAAAATTATGGCCAGATGTTGTTTTAAAACGAGAGGGATTTGTGGGATTCGAATCTATTGAGGAGGAGATTGTATCCATTGGTCGCTCCATGGGCCTAGAGGTAGACGAGGCAGATGTTGCTGTTCTCATTGAGGAGTATGCTGAAGAACGGAGGAGCTGAAGGAGTTACAGAAGATTTCCCACTCAGTGGTAATGATAAAACTCAGCAGTGAGGAGGAGGTTGAGCCGGAGGAGAAACTTACTTCATGTGAAATAGGTGATATCCTTGTCAAGTGGCAGGAAGTGTATGATTTTGTGACACCCAGAGAAATTGTCTATAGGAAGAGCGAGTGCCTTATTTGATGATAAGTGTCTCACATTCTTTCGTAACATTTTAAAAAGAAGGCTGAAACAGACCTCTCTTGAACGTTACCTTGTGAAGGTCTCACGCAGTGAAAGTTTTTTTTTTTTCACATTTAGTTATATTGTGGAAAAGCATGACTGATTAAATTATTTTCTTATATTTTTAAATTTATTATTATTTTTCAGTTATCTATTTCAATTATCTTTTAGTCATGCCTTTTTATAAATATCTGATTTTGAGATATTTTAAATTTTAATTTTTAATTTCAATATTCCATGTTATTTGTTCTGGCCTATCCAAAATTATTGCGTGCCTTTTTGAAGAGTATAGTAGTGCCATTTTGACAATGGTCATAATATTTTCGTTTCTGAACTTTCTTTTTGGCATTTTTGCAAGATTTGGCAAATTATTTTTTTAGCCTTAATAGGTCATTTGTTGTTTTGCCATATAATTCCTTCTGATCCATTTTTAAGCTTCTTCAGATATTTGTATGACTTTAAATTAAGCATTTCTGGATTATTTAGACGAAAGGAAATAATTTTCCTATATTTAATCTTATTTCCTTTATGAAAATTTTTAATTTTGTTTTTATTTTTTTCTTTACATCTACATAATTTTCATACGCTTGGAGAGCTATACTTGTTAAGTTTTAATTTTTCTCTTGAATTTTTTCATAATTATCGTTTATCATTTTCCTAAGAATTTAGTTTCTTTAAGATTTACTTTGGACATTTTGTTTCTTTTCCTTTTTAATTTCAAATTTGCATTTTAATTTTCAGAATATTTGTGGTTTTATAACTATCACTTAATAATATATTTTGTTGATGGGTATAGTAAATCATATAATAAGAGATAAAATATCTTAATATTCTAAAGCTTATTGCAACTTTCAATATTATCGTTTCCCCATTTTTATAACTTTCAAATACAAATTCCTTTCAAATTTCGAAGGTTTTAATTCCCTGTTAATTGGTTTTCTTCATTTAATTTATCGGTATTACATTATTGTATAATTTTTACTTCCTACAGTGCTATTAGTGTTCATAATAGAATCATAATCATTAAAAATAAATGATTTTAGAATTTTTTGTTTTATTTTTATGTATTATAATATTTAATATAACTCTTAAGAAATTATATTATGATGGCATGATTATGATCATAAATCGATATATTTTTGCTTTATTTTCTGCTTATTTCATGATTACGGATATTTGTAATAAGTAGTGAATGATTACTCTTAAATTGCATGGTTTTAATTTATCAAAACTTAGAACAATAATTTGATTCAAAACCAGCAGTAAAGCAGTTTCGATTTTCACAGATGCAGAAAAAATGATAAAAATTACAGAAACAAAAGCAAGCAAAGCACTTATATTAGTTATAGTGACTTTCTTTCTTAGATAAAATAGTTACTCCTTTTTGACTTATTAAATTCAAAAAGTTGACAATATTTTTCTAATAATATAACATTTTAATCTGTATATCTATTTTGTCAGTTTAACAAGCTGTCATAAGAAGTTTTTAATAAAAATATTTTGTCATCTTTTGAAAATATTTATGAATTTAGAACAACGTTCTAAAATTTTATTTCTATTTTAAGCAACAACAGATTTCTACAAACATTGTCATAGCTTATATTAAAAGAAAGACAATCTTTCAAGATTTAAAATCTTATTCAAAGTCCCAAAATAATGACAAAGATTTTGAGAACAACTGCTGTTGTTTTGACAGAACTTTAAACTTTGAAGCAAATGTTTGTTATTAAAGGAAAACTTCCTCCACGAATCTCATACAAACAAAACACTCTGAAGACGTATTTCACGTGTTTAAATTCTGTCTAAGCCTCATTCGGAAGGTAAAAAAAAATTAAAAAAAGTATAAAAAGTAAAAAATAAGATAAGATAAGTAGTGGTGACTTGTAATCTTTCGTATTTAACTCTCCTCTTTCTTGCCAGAAAGGAATGTTCTTACATGAACACGTTCCTTACATTCCTGAGGGGAACTGTAATTCCCGATGAAGTTCAGATTTCGCGAAAGGGGAACTTTTAAGTTTAATCCGTGCTTATTTTCCTGAAAGCATCTGAAAGAAATACTGTGACTGTTCGGAAGGGAAAAATAAATTCTAGAAGAATTTAATTTACTGCAAAGGAGTGCACGAAGGCGGTAAAATTGTAAAATGGAATTATTTTGAACTCGAAGTTTCCTACAAAGAAAGTGGTGGATGGTAGCTTTTGGTAT
Organism: Nephila pilipes; assembly: GCA_019974015.1. Classification (NCBI taxonomy): domain Eukaryota; kingdom Metazoa; phylum Arthropoda; class Arachnida; order Araneae; family Nephilidae; genus Nephila; species Nephila pilipes. Next base: position 2,863 of record BMAW01015957.1, read on the forward strand.
TTCACTTTATATTTAGTTCTCCCTCCAGTTCAGACAGAGTATTGGAGCAACATGTATTTTTCATGTCATTCCCCAGAATGTTTCCTTCGCTTTTAAGAAAGAAGGAAGGGACCGTTTGTGCTTTCGATTTGAACTTCAAATTCGACTTCTTTAGATGTCGAATCTCATGAAAGATATAGTAATGTACTCTATTCATTTTTCTCAAATGCGCTCCTTTTAAATCAACATTCAGATGAATTTAGGATTCGTCATTTCAAAAATTCCTAATGTATATATTATTTATTTCGAGTGAATTTTTTCTGTATGTCGTACAATATTTTAGTTTAAAAAATAAATATATACGGGGAAGGGGAATTTCATTTTCTTAAAAATCTTAATATTAAAATTAAGATGAATTAGTTTTGATACATTTGAATTAGCAATAAATTTGACTTCATGTGTGTAAGGATTGCACGGATAAGTTTAATAATTTTATATATCTATTTGGTACGCTATAAAACACCCAATGAGCTCTATATAGTTGATAAAATTATTGCTTCAAGTAAGATTCCATCGAATTGTATATTACTAAATCAAAACTATTAAAAATCTTAAATTATAAATTTAGATGTTTAAAAAAAATTTATTTCAGAAATTTTCTGTATAACCAGTACCAATATTCTTTAAATGTGAACACATATTTTTATTTATTTTTAAATTTATAGCTGAGAGCGTAAGAAATTAAAAGGTATCACAGACAAAAATTATATGATAACCAATATTTGATAAGAATTAGTTTATGATAAGTTATTCATTTTTAATGTTTAAAAATGTTTCATTTGATATCCTGATTTTTATTCAACAAATAAAGGTTATTTTCAATTAGTCTTCATTCTAAATCTTTCTCTAGATTGGTTATAATATTTTACGCAATATAATACAAAATAAAAGTTTTACTTTTCTTTATAAGAACGAGTGCAAGTAATTTAAAATCCCATAAAAGGAATTACTCTTTTCTATTTCAATACGATTCGCCTTAAGAGTTTAAAGTAATTTTTTTTAAAATCATTTAGTGTTACAGAAGATAAAGTTAACATTCCCACGCAGTTTCTCTTTACTCTAATAGTAGAATAAAAAATATTTTTTACGGAAGTTCTAGTTAATTGTAAATTCTTTTATAGGCTATTTTTGCTTAAATTTTAGAGAGTCTTATTTGTAAACCGATGGTTGTGTGATTGGTTTTCCTTAAGGTAGTAAATTTCATAAATTAACTCCTAATTATGTATTGTAATATACATTATTTTTAATCGCAGAAATACTGATAAAATGTACTATTTGGCGTAAGATATACATTGCATTATTTTCCTTATTTTTTTTTTAAATATTTGCTATTTCTTCAATATGAATATGAAACTTAGGTTGATATTTTTTCGTGTCATAAAACAAAATTGCGTCAGAGAAAATTATTAATGCTTGAATTACTTGCCATTAATAAACTATATTTTGGTTTAATTGAAAACAAACTTAAATATTTTAATTTAATTTCAAAATTAATAGTGGTGTGTAGCCAAATAGTTTCAATAAACCTTAATATATTTATGTAATTTTTTATCTTCTATTTTATTTTAGCATCTTATTGTTAATGTTATGACTTGGAAAATAAAATGTATTTCTTTTGATGAAAATTATAATGCATGCAAAAAGAACCAATTAGAAGCGAACATAAAGAAAGTACTTACTCAATAAGTTTCTACACATGGCCAAAGGTGTTCCTCTAAATTCGGATTTTTAAGCTCTTATAACCTTATTTTTTTTTTTTAAATTTCAGATATGTATTTGATGTATTAAACTGTGAAAAACCAAATGTATTTCCCCATTATATAATTGAGAATTACTGGAGAGAACATTTCCTGAACTTTTCAATCGTCAACTTCGCTACACAATAGTCTTTAATGAATTTGTTCTTCTCAGGTCATTACATTGTATCTACTTTCGATTCTACCGTGATTCTCTCACTATAACTGCGCTTTCGGAAATGTTTTCTAAATCTATGACAATCTATATTCCAATGTTATTAATTTATAACAAGCATCATGCGTAATTTTATTACGATTAAGAGTTTACTAAAATTATAGTCTCAGAATGTTTTTTATATTCATTATTTTGAATTATTTCATGAAACGTTAAATCGAGAGTATTTTCTAAAAAAAAAATTTTTCAGGCCGCATACTCCTTGATAAGAAAAAGTTTTGTTTGACTCATGTAACTATATTTCCTTTACAATTATTTTCATATTGTAAAAATTTATTTTATATTTTATATTCAGATAAATTTTATCCAGCAGAGCCAAAGAGAAAATGACCATATTATGCAAATAATGTGTTTTAAATAAGTTAGCATTTATCTCCTTCGCATTCAGAGTTAATTTCGGACAAAGCCTTAATATATTCAGTGCAAACCTATATTGTATTATACTATCAGTACTGTTACAACACTATAAATACATTATTATCTCATTAAAATTCACTATTATATAGAATGAAGAGGAACAGGTACTGTACAAATGTAATTAAGCTCCTTAATGTAGAAATGGTCTGTTAAACAAGAGTAGAGGAATGAAAAATGACTAATTGTGATAGGTTCTTTAACTTCTAATGAAATGTTAGTCCTTTGATAGATAATCCTTTTAGCCATGAACTATAAGCGAAACAAAGAATAACTATCGATTCAGAAGGGCGTACTTTCGTTAATTGCAATATCGCATGAATTTCCGTTGATATCATGTAAATTTTAACGGGGGATATGTTTCGTTAAAAGAAGTTCTGTGTTATTTAAGAAATAATTTATGCTTTCTTTTTTACATATGCAATAGGATGATTTTCGTCATTTGAGAACTACTCTAAAATAAAGTTGTGACATATTTTATAACAAATGTGTCAAAACTAACATATTTATTTTTGTTAGAGACACACTCTCTTATAATGCCATAACCCATTTTTCAAACTATTGAATTGAAAAATTCCTCTCTATATAAATCATCGATCGTAAATGCATTAGAAGAATAATTTTGTTCATAAAAATCACTACTTACATATTCTGGATAGAGAATTACATTAAAGAGAAATAAATTATAAATATACATTTTTTTTTTGTTTCTTCAATAATTACTTTTGAATAGTTTCAGAAATTTATCCGATTATCTCGCAATATGCAATTATTTTTTCTCTACAAATTTCAATGTCTTAAATGTGTATTGCACGTTTTCCTTATTATATAAAAACTTAAATCACTAACCTTAATTTCTCCATTCGATCATTTATCTTTACTTTACATAAGTATAAATAACTGGTAAAAGAAAACTCTTCAAATATGTATTACTGAAAATTTTGCAAATAGTGAAGCTTGTAATTACAAGAAAAGTTTAAGTTCTTATAATTTTTTAACTGCTATACTCTAAAAATATTTATGTGCATTAATAATTTGATATATATTATATATATATATAAAAGAGAGAGAAAGAGAGATCTTGTAGATTGTAGATCTGTTTGTAGTTTTATGTGTTTTTAATAATGCTTAGAGTTTTGATGAATGTTAAAAATGGAAGAAGAATCAATTGATGTTTTATAATTTTCCCCAATTTTTTTTGTAAAAGGTAATTTTCCCAATAAAGATAAAGAGGAAAGCATAGGTAATTCAAATCTGCGAAGTGTAAGGCATTTAGCAGATAAAACATTAAGCTATTCTATAATAGACTTTTTTTTACGGTTAATTTCAACGATTGAAGTAAGACAAAAGTAACAATCACTTGAGTAAATATTCATCTTGTCACTTTTCATTCAGTGAATCAAATCAAAATAACACGTTTTACATGATATATGGAGACTATATCTAATCTTAATGTCTCTCTATCTACCCTTCTATACCTCGCGAAATAAAAATAATACTCTTATCTAGCATTGATATTTCCTCCACACCGATAGTTGCTGTTATTTTCGTAAAAAAATATTCACAAATTTTAGCAAAATCTGTCCAAATAATGAATACATAAGAGGCGAAATCTGTCCATGACATTTTAAAGGAGCAAAGTTCTTCGAAGGGATAACAATAGTCAAAACAACACGGCTTCGTAAGAAATAAAAGAATAGAACAGGATTATTAGAGAAGAAAGTTCTCAATCGTCTGTCTCTCTGAAACGTGCTAGTGAAAAAGCTATAGAAGTAATCATCCTTCGTTGTGCGCGCGACACTTGAAGGAATTGCTTAATATTGTTAAAACAAAATAACAAATTAGATAGTATTAATATGCACTTAAGACTAAAGTCTTTAACAATTGTATACGTAAAGAACAAATATTTGACGTATTTTGGATAATGTACGTTTATGACATATATTTTTTGATTCTTATAAAATCGTAGGGAGTAGAAATATATATATTTGTTATTCGCGCATGAAAATAAACTACACAGGTATTTTCCATGCGTGTGCCTCAACACTTATTACGCAGTGTCTTTCTTATTAAATTATTTCTCAATTATATTATTTTTACATTTTGGTATTATGCTTCAATATAAGAATACAGGACCTATTAGAAAAATTGTACTTTCGGAAGAGATATATTTATATAACTATTTATATAAAATCCTTTTAACATTATTACTTCCAAAAACTATTACTATAAAAATACAAGCCCTTGATCAAATACATGCACTTTTTTCCAACGTATTCTCAAGCACATTTGCGTTACATATTCTAAGCTGTTAGTTTTCTCGCAATTGTACAATTATAGTTTCTGTGCTATGAAACTTCTCTAAGTATTAAAAAAAAAGAAAAAAAGAATAAATAGCTACAATCATCTTTTTTAAAAGAACAAATTACCTCAAAAATTAATTAACTATACAAAAAAATATTACCTTTTAAGTAGAATCTTATTCTTGAAAGCTGCCAGTCTTATTATTCGTGAAGGGATAAAAAAGTGATTTGGAGAGAATGTCTTTTTTTTCTTTTAACTGGATAAAAACATTTCTTAAAGTATTAAAGCTTTGAATTTTTTAGTTTCAAATATTAGATAGAAATAACTAATTAGTGAAAATCTAAAGCGAATGTTTTGCTTGCGTTTATTGGCAAAAACACTTTGTTCAATTTTCTATATATATAACAGGCTTTTTTTAAATTCCGCAAATTACTTTGAGTTATCTTTGTAAACAAAACTTAGTAAATAAAACTTAATATATTTACAATTTTCATTTAATTTCTGTAAGAGTATCTAATAACAATAAAACTGTTAAAATGAAATAGTTTTAAGACAATGTTTCCTTTTATATTTGTAAGATAATCTAAAGCTTTGCAAAAGTTTCATTTACTAAAAATTGTTATACTCATGTTACCTACAGTAACGTATTTCAATTTATACTCTTAAATTAAATTCTACAGCGACTTTAAGAATTTTTGTCTTTATATAAGGAGTTTGTTTATTTAAAATGCTTGACTTACTCCATTTAGACTTTCAACATATATTCAGAAATTTAATTTTAAACATTGTAAAAAAACAATTTTTTTTGTTTTCTCGCATGAATTTTAAAACATGTTATGATAAATAATATTACACTCATATTGAAAAAAGACGATTTTAATTGTTAGACAATTAAATAAAAACAGTCATTGTACTACTGGCTGAAATATCCGTTCTGTTCTCAGAAGAAGTTTCAACATAAAACTCCTTAATCCATCTAGTAAGTTATAAACAATTTTAATTCCACAGTGCACGGTCATCCACGTATAAGAAGATATATCAGAAAGTTTAACATTAAAATAATTTTCATCAACTGAAAATTACTCTCCAAAGAAAGAATGACTTAACAGAATACAGGGAATTAAAACATAGAAATGTAGAAATAAAAATGTTTAATTTACTAAATCATATTAAGACATTAATGCTAATAAATAATATGAAAACATTAATAAAGTAATTTTAAGAGTAGAAATATTTTTAATGTATTTAATGAAAAAATATTTTTGTAATGAAGAATTAACAAATTAAGAAAGATTTAGAAAAGCTTATTACAAAAGAAAATCATACTAATTTTATGAGCAGACATTTAAAAAAAAAATTTTAATGTTTCAAAAATATGCGGAAAAATAGTATACATATATATGTATTAGTCAGTACGTGGATCACTAAAGCAATGTATTAATAACGGTTGTTGTGACGAAGCGAAAAACAGTAGAAAATGTGTGTTATGTATGGGATTGTTCAAAAGAATAATTCGGAGGCCTTTAATGTTTAAATTGAAGAAAGTAATGGAGGTATATTTTTTAAGAAAGATCCTCAAAACGCGTGAAACACTTCTAAAAAACCAAGTTTTTGTTGAAAATAATGATTATTAGTTGGAGTTTCAATTAATCGTCAGATTTCATCACTAAATGTTTATTTTCAAAAACGAATTGAAATTCCATTATAACGACCATACAAGTATATAAAGCATTTTTTGTTAATTCGTTTTTTAAAATGTGAATTACCTGATTTGAAATTAAATATATTTTATTTTGATATTTTTGGGATAGATTTTTTAAACATTTGAATTAAATCCTTTTGTACTTTAGTTTGCATTTTAGTGACATTAATGGAAGAAAGTTATTTAAAAAAAAACATTTTTATTCTCATGAATGGATGAAAGGAACAATAAGTAAATGTTACAAAATGTCTTTCTTTCAGCATTTGGGAAAATAATATGATATTATTAAATTATTTTTGTGAATGACAATATTTATATTTTCAGAAAACCTCAAAAGCAATTTATCATATTGATAAATGATTCTATGAAAAGCAACTGTTGTTTTGAAGGGAAGTTTAAAAATTCTTACCTAGGCACATAGAGAAATCTATTAAAATTATTTCTAAGAATCATTTCATATTGTTATTCTTTTCAACATGAATTATTTTTAAGAAATCTTAAAATTTTCAAAGAAATATTTAAAAATAAGTTAATGAAAACATTCCTTGAAGTTTTTCCATGGAACATGAACTAATTATTAAATACATCATTGCGTGTTTCGAAAAATAAAATCTAGTATAATTACAATAAAATCCAAAGACACATTGAGTAAAATAAATTAAACAATTTTTAAGATGGTTAGAATCAAAAACTGAAAAAAAGAATGATATATTAAATAAATAAAGCCTAAAAAAACATATATATTATAACATATTTAACTATTTGGAATAAAAATGTTTAAAAAAGTAAAAATGCTATAACATTAATTATCAATCTAATCAAATAGTATGCAAGAAGGAGAAACAGAATCAAATAAATAAACGTATCTGTAAATTTCAAAACATGAGTAAAAAAATTCATTTTATAAGCAGACATAAAATACGAACAGTTATCAAGTATAACAGAATTAAAGAGAAAAACATTGTCCATATTTTTGTAAAATAATATATTTGTTCTTCACATTTTGAATTGAGAAGCAAAATTATTAATATTGCAACAAAAAGTGTTTTTAATGAAGCTCATATTCAAACAATGCTATATGAAATGTGTAAAAATTTAAATATTTTTAAATTAAGGGTCAACTTTTTAACTAATTTTTTCAATATTTTTAGATAATAGCCAATTTAGCAGAGAATGATTAGCAAATAATATAGTAAAATCAGATATATTAGCAGAGTCCCAAAGGGGATGAAGTTGGCAACTTTCAGTCAACAATAGGACCCTAACACCGATTCTTGATTACCAATCAGTCAACGGTTAATCAAGAGCCTTGAAGTAAAATTAATTAGGATCATCGATCAAGTTTCCTCTCGACAAGAGTAACAGAGCAGTCTTGGAAATGGTCAACGAAAATTTTAGGGCAAAGGCAATGAAAAGGAGCATAGGCATGTATAATCTATAAATACACACTTAAAGCTAACATAGAAAGTGAACACTGCGTCAAAATGAGAATAAAAATGAATGAATGATAATAATATGGAAATATAATTTATAACGAAAATTCCCACTTCTCAATTCATCCCACTTCTGATTTAGAACGAAATGTGGCCAGTAGGAGACATTGGGTCAATGGCTATAAAAATCATCTCTTAGAAACTATAATTATAGAAATTATTTCAGCTCAGAATGATATTCTTTAATTGCTAACTGAATTCACCAAATGTAGATATTTAAAAGATTCAGGAAATAATCTATATGTGTCAGAAAATGAATGAAACATAATGAGTGGTCACTGTAATTATGTCTAATTTATAATTTCCCAGAAATCGACTGTATTGGGCAGAAAAAACTATAACTCTCGTACTCACAGATAACAGTTTTTGGAAATCACGAATTTTCAATAATAAACAATTTAAAATTGAACAATTATTTATAAGTATAAGATAGAGAGAGAGAGAGAGAGAGAAACGAATGATAAATTTTGGAAATTAGGATTCTTCGGCAAACAGTTCGGAGTGGAAAATTCTGTGATTCAAATTGTATATTATGCTCATTTTACATTATGCTTATTATGCTAATTATTAAGAATTACTCATTAAATTAAGATTAAAGAAATATTTTAAATTAACATTATGCTGCCACTTTGTCCGAATGTCTCCTCTAGGATACACTTAATGTCTCAAAAATAAAAATAATTTTTTTAACATTTTTTTCAGTACTTTCTCATGTATTTATAACCGATTGATACAAATTATTCTAAAATTTATTATTCAAAGTTGACCTTGAGTCAGAGGAGGATAAGCAGCAGTTGTTAACACTGAGGGATTTTAAATAGTTATTCATAAACGGAAAAGGAAATTGTTCTAAAAATCATAATTAAATGACTCTAAATATCTACAACAATATTGCCTCTTAGAAGAAACTAAGGTTTCTCTAGCTCAATCAAACAGTTTGAAATATTTTGCTTGGAATCTATTAATGTTCTATATAATCACAAATATGCAAAAGTAATTAGAAGTTTTCATGTAGGGAATTGAATGAAGAAATTATTGTAAGTCAAGGGCTTTGTAGTTTTCTTTTAAATTGTAAGTTATATTGTTTTATAGTGTAATAAAGTTTAATTTAGCACTTTTCGAAATTATTTATCAATTAATTTAATCAGAATATCTAGTTTCGTTTATTTATTTCTATTTTAGTGAACAATGTTTAGCCATGACACTAAAACAGCTCTTTTTTTAAACATTTCTAAGAAAAACATGAAATTACTAAACAGTTTATGAGAGCTAAAATGTTTATTTTCAAGAATAAAAGGAGCTTCAACTCATTATTTTAAGATGCGTAACAGTACTATATAGAAGAAACATATGAATGATTCTGTGACAGTAACATCTATAACGCAGCGCAAAAGTTTCTTAATGGATAGAAAGGAGAAGGTGAACCTAGACTTCTAACAAATTGTTTGTAGCACAATTTTTGGGTTCAAAGGTACGTGATGGTCAGTAGAAAAGCGTTAAGAGCTCCAGTTGGATAATTGTGACTTTTTCTTTTAGGTCACAAATAGTATCAATACACCTCTATACTTGAAGAGCTTGCAGAAGTTGGAAAATTTTGTTTATTTATGATGTTTGCTGTTTTGTGGTGCACGAATTACTGATATGCAAATCATGCATGACGCAAAAAACGTCCAGAAAGTTTAAAATTATAGCTTGTATGGCTTATTCTTCATCGTTTTCAGCAATTATTTCCAGATAAATTAGATATACAATCATTTGAAAAGAGCATTCACAATGCCAGTAATTCTACATGTTCGTGTTTGAGGAAATTTTATCAGGTTTAGTTTCACTGTAAATAACCGGCAGAGTTTGACAAAAGATGTAGAGAAGACACAAACCTAATTGCCAAATATCAAAATAATTTTTGTGTTTGAATATATTTTAAAATAATTCTCTAGAAAAGAACAAATGGATAAAAATAACCATCTATGTATCAGAACTATGCATTGTGAAGTCAAAAGTAAGCTGTAGCTTTTTCTGTCGAAACGTGCATGAATTTTCTTCAACATTTTATTCTTTTAAAAAAATTATAGTGAATTTCGAAAAACTGATATGAATAAATTTGCATTAAATTTGTTATGCATTAATTGTTAAAATAATTCATTAACCATTTTTAATAAGTTCGTTGTACATGCACATAATCTCCTTTTATTAGTAGACATCATATAAATGAAATTGAGAAGACAAAGCCCAAGACTTAACCAATTTCGTAACAAGCGTATCAGAAACCCATAAATGGAAATATGATTTTTCTATTTCGTTGCAATTTTCAAAACATTACAAGATGAAATGTTCGGAATTAGAATAAAGATGAAATAATGTAAAATTTGGTTGCAAAAGAAATTGTTTTTTTAAAATAATTGCTATTCAGTTTTTGATTGGTAACACACATATTTCATCACATACGATAACATATCTACACAGTAACATCTACTACGGTAATATGTTTGATTTTTTTCTCTTTATTTTTGTGTTTCCCTAATTATATAAAATATGAAAAAAAGGTTTTTTGTTTATTTCGCAATTCTAATTGCATCCCTTTTGTAAATTTGATAATAAAGTATTTATTTCTGTATTTTCAGTTTTTCTTCATCCAAAACTATCTGTGGCTAAAGAAAAATATTCATCGAATGCATACAGCAGAAATGGAAACTAGAAATATAATTTGATAGTAAATTTCATTTTCTAGTTATATGAATAAATTAAACCTTAAAAATGTAACTCGACAATTGATTTAGTAACAAAATATATTTCACATTTAAAAAATTATTTTTGAGTAAATAGAAATTTATTTTTTATTGCTAAAAAACATTTAGTTTTCTTAACCATAATATTTATTTTACATTTAGATTAATATTTTTAGTAAAATTATTTTAAAAGCTATCTATTTTTCAATTAAATATGCAAAATATTTTGGGCTTGAATTAATACATAAATATTTTAAAATTGTTATTAAAATATATGTAATTAAATATTATTTAGTGGTCTGTAATTTGCTTAATTAAGTACAGAATTTTTGTACAATTTAAAATGATATCAATTAATATTAATAATTATGTACAATTGTACTCACTATATATATATATATGTGTGTGTTGTGTGTGTGTGTGTGTGTGTGTGGATTGTAAGTGACTGTTTTTTTTACAATGAAAAGGAGGACTAAAAAATTGAAGTAAAAAGTAGAGAGTTAAAAAATAAAACATTTTATTAATTTATTAATTCAAACATAAGCAATCTAAAAATGCTTACATCCCTTTTGATTATTTAATCGAAGGAGTATTTTTCTAATGAGATGTATACTTTTTGTGAATACATCAGTTTATAAAATTATATTCGAATTTCGGTGCAAGAAATATTCTTATATTGAACTTCAATGGAATCGCTGTAACTAGAATATCAACATTATATCTTGAATTCAAAGAGACGATTATCATTGTTTTTATTATCAGGCATTTCTTTGGACTAAAATTGAACACAATTTTCAATATCTACCCAATTTACTTGCGATGAAGTCAAAAATTGTCTTCGAAAACTGTTATTTCTAATGATATTTTTTCAGATAATTTTTTCGACATATTGGAATCATGTTTAGTAAATATTTTGCACTTCTTTGGTGTACCTTTCTGTTATGTCCATATATGATTCCTCTAAGTTTCTCAATTTTCTTTTTATTATTAAAGAATTATTTTTTTTTCAAATTGTCATTTATTTATAATGAAGGACAAAAATTGTTCAAAATAAGAATAACTTCTGAAAGTGAAATATATTTACTTTTAATCTTTTGAAGCGTTTCGAGGAAAATATTTGCCTGATAATGAACAAATACATTAAGAACAATAATCCGTAACTGATAAAAAGAATCAAGAATTTTCGAACATTTGTCTAAACTTAAAATATCTGAATGAAGAGGCTCAAATAATTGTAAAATACACTTTACAGATGTGTTAGAACAAGCTGGCTAACATTTGAATATCCTAAAAGCTCCTGGTGTTCGACATTTGCTTAACACTTTGGAGCTTCATCTCTGAATACAAATATTAACAAATTTGTCTTAAAATATTGAAAAGCAGGACAGAAAGGAGAACACTTTTCAGGGAAGGACAGAAACTACATAAGGGGGACTGTCCTTTCTAAAGGAGGATAATTGGTCAGTTTAATAACTGTGATCGATTGAATTTATAGTGCTTACGCAACAACAAATAAAATTTTATAACATTTAACTTTAAGAAAATTAAACACCAACTAAACAAACATTGAATTAAAACAAAATCAAAGAAATAAAATGTAAGTTTTCTGAAGCTTGTTGTAATAATTAATCTTCGAGAATCATAAATATTATTCGTTTTCTAACAATATATCATTCCAGTCAGAAAAATAAGCATAATTTATTAAACGAGAATTTCCTTTTCCTCCGAAAAATATCAAAATGAAACTCTTAAGAAGAAACGATGGAACAGCTTACTGTGACAAAAATACTGACAAGAGGATTTAGAGAAAATATTTCCTCAAAATAAATGCCCCTTATAAAAAAAAGTGCATCTTGAAAGAAATATGTACTATATGAAAACTGACTTCAAATTGAAAACTTTTTCAATCAAACCCATCTTATGGTGGAAAAATAGTTTTAGAGGATTCCAGGATTTATCTGGGAGTTTTCGGAGATTCATTTTAAGAATGAATCTTTTATGATATTTTTGTTCTTTTCGTTCTGTTTTTCCCTCTTGAACTGGAAATAAGGATTTACTAATCGAATAGACTTCTAGCAGATTTATTTGGTTTTACTCATTTTGAAAGGCTAGAAAAGACGAAGTTGACTCAAAAGCGTTGGGGTCTTGCAGAGCTTTCAAACATTACCTAACTTTATTATAAAAACAAAAATATAAAAAAAAGTTGAACGAAAACCAATTTGAAGCATGAAAGAATTGTAAATAATTTCATAAAGGGATTGGTATTTAGCAATTTTATTAAATACTTTGTTCAAAAAATTATGTATTTCAATGCGATATTCATTTAATAATCAATTCATTTCAAACTACCCCTAAAGGGGGAAGTTCTGTCTCACAGACTACTTCCTTCCATTATCATATTACATGTTTAGTCCAATAGATTGCATTCTTCCACTAGCTTCCTCTTTTGAATATTTGAAAATCATCCCTTTTTACACAGCGTGTTAATACGTATGTCCGATTGAAATTCTATTACATTCTTCAAAGGCGTCTGTGAGACCACACCTCTCTTTCAGTGATCCGAAATTTGTCAATAGTATATAGGGCTATGAAGTTAGGTCTGAAATTATTCATCCATCCATCCGATCTGCATCGCGGGAAAAAGTGGCAAAAAATCCTAGAGGAAGTTAAAAGTGATTTTAGAGGTGAAGATGACAGTGATTTTCTGTGAAAGTTTTTACTCTACAAACTCAGATGTTTCTTCAGATGACGATGACATTTATAAGCCCAAAGTGGCAAATAAATTCGTGAAATACCTTTATAGAAAAAGACGATTCAAATGGTCATACATTGAATCTAATCGAAATTTTACATCTTCAGCAACAATATAGTAATACTTCCTAGACTTCATTAATTAAAAACTGATAATTTAAACCCAAAACATTTACAGGAAGTTCATTTTAGTAAACATTTATGCATAATTGTGAAATGAACAAATTTAAGAATTAAAATAAAGAAAAAAATTATCTATGATCTATTTACAGGGGGTTGATAACAACTGATTACAGGGGATTGATAACAACAGTATTGATGAACTGATGGGAAAAAACGTACTCTTAAGTGGAGCCGTAGGCAGAAGAATCAAAAATAAAATAAAAGGAAACGGGCAATTTGTACCACCCCTCCTCATCGAAGCAGGAAAGTAAAAATGGTATATTTATGTTTAATATTGACAAACCCTTTTTCCTTGGAATACAAGCAAGTGTTATGCAACAAATGTGCCAAAGACGATGAGTGAATTATTTGCTTCAAAGAAATCCCCGAAATACTGTTTAATAAGTATAATCAAAATTTCTCTTATTGTGCTATATTGAAGTTTCTTCTATTGAAATTTGCTTTGAATAGTTAAAAATAAGAGAGAATAAATAATATATATAACAAATTCATTTTATTATTATTTTATCAAAATTTACCTCAGGTTAATATTTTTATCATAAAATCTAAGACTTTGAAAAACTATTCTCGAAAAAAGTTTTATTTCACTTTAAAATTTAAAAGTGTGTATTTTTTTAAAAGCCTAAAGATAAAGGTACATCAAATGTACACAACAACACGATATTTTAACTAAACGATTTTTCAAATATTTTTTGGACAATTTCTATTCTTATTGTTATTTGATTTCTATTTGTGCATCATTTATACGTTTATGTTTAGTTTCCATAGTTGGTATTAATATATATATATTTATATGAAATAATTATTTTAGTAAGGTTTCAGTGTATAAGGCTATTAAATTGAGAATGCAGAAAGAAGATGTGTCTAAAATAATGACCAAGCAAAAAAATAAGTACAATTTCTTAATTTCAAACTGATAAACAGCAGAGAAGAAAGACAATTATGTGATGCAGGGGTATCAACAGGAAATGTCCCAGAATATTCGTCTACAATTCCACAGCTATATTTACAATAGCAAGTTATAACATCTGTCAGGTAGATATAATTTTATAAAAAGAAATTAGTCGGAAAT
>BMAW01015963.1:0-23910 GCA_019974015.1 Nephila pilipes
TGTTAATTCGATTTATTCAGAAAAGCAAAACAATTTTTTAAACCACACTATTTATTATAACGGATAATTAATAATTTAATGTTACTTAAAAATGATTTATTATCTCTAGTTATCAGGTCATTTGGTTCGTTTGTATATCTTTCCAGATTTATAAATGATGAAACATCAAGTTATCAAATGCTTAAGATATAAGAAAAATAGATATTAAATATATATATTACATATAGATTCTAAATAGATAAAATAGATTCTATATATTAGTATTCGACATTGGCATAATGTTTATTCCATCAAATATTCACAAATTAAAAGTGAAATATGCATCTTTGTTAGTCATGAGGACATATTTTGGAATAATAAAATAATATTCCAAAATATGTCGTATCGAAAGAAATTAACTGAAGCTTAAAATGAAGTAAACCAGGTGAAATAATAAATATTGAAGTAAAGGATAAAAGAAACAAAAACAAATTTTTTGGCTCTAACTGAGTGTCGTTAAAACGTAAGAAGATTTCACATAAATATCTTTTAGAAAGTCTTGAAACCATTAACTATTCTGAGTGCTTTTCTCAATGTTTAAAGAGAAAATGCAAAGAAATCAATTTTCTTGCAAAAATATTCAATGGATAAATTCTATTAATAAAATTATTTCAGTCACGGAATAAAGAAAACAACTCGAAGTTCTAGATTCAAGAAATATTTTGAAATCAATTTTCAAGCAAAAGAAAATGATATTCATTCCATTTCTTTCAACTGCTTACTATTTTTGTGGAACGATCTGACTATGCTTCTTATAATTTTTAAAAATTTCTTTTTGCATGTAAATTAAGTTATTTCAAGAAACAGTGTGATAAAAGAACCGCAAAACGACCTTATAAAAATGTTTAAATTCATTCTGCTATATTTATAAATAAATTTTTTTAATAAGTAAATAGCGGTATTCTAGTGAATAATCAGTTCCGCCTAGAGGCATATAAAAATTCGTATGAAAGCAGAATAATTAAGGTTCGTATTATAGGCTTTCAGTTAGCCTATTTTTACAGTATCCAAAAGGAACGGAGTATCTTGCGAAGTTCGATAAATATAAAAGTGATGTATTCCTCTTTCTATTAATATCGGTGGGGAAACTCCCATGAAGATGTCTTTTTACATCTGCTTTATTTCAATCCACTAAAGGTGCGAAAGAAATTTTATGCATAAGTTTCAAGTTATACAAAAGCTGCATAATGAATTATTTGTACATCAATCATATTCTGCATTAAAACTCCTTTAAGAAATTGAAGGTTTTTCCAAGTGGTGACATACGATGTCAATTGGCAGATTATTTGGCCTCATTTTCATTCGTAATAACTTGTTCAAATTATAATCAGATTTTCGCTTTTTTTTGTTTTTATTTTCAAATTTTGAGTATATTTGAAGACGCAATTAAAGGAAACAGAATCAATTGAAGGAAAGAAATATCACGCACTTCCTTAAATTCCTGTATGAAACTTCTAACATCCTTTAAGTATTATAGAAACCGTAAAGAAACCCCTGAGGGGAAGTATCAGTGTTCATACAAAACATGATTTTTGGAGAAGAAACATGGCTCTTTATCTTATTACTGTAGAATTCTTAAGTTTCATGAAATTGCTTACAGGTGAGTGAGTGAGAAACTGTCTCACGGATAGGGAATCTTAACCTCATGAAATAGCTTCTAAAATTAATATATATGTTTATTAGTTCCTTTTGACGTTATGTAAATTATAGAAACACAAAATCATTGCTTCTATTTTATCACTAATTTGTGATGCATTTAATAGGAAAATTGTTTATGAAGATGGAAAATATATTTACGCTTTGTTAAGCCTATCATGGGATATTTTAGTAAGATTGAGACTTCAATGTCTGATAATAACATTTAAAAATACTTAAAATTTTATACATAAAGTTTGAATAAATAATAGAAGTCAAGATATGCATTTGGTACATTTTTATAGAAGAAAATGGACAGAATATTTAATTTAAATCAATTATTTGTGCAATAAAATGAAGGAGGAAAGAAATATTATTTTTAATTAATAAATGAATTTGCATAAAAGTAGTCAAATAAATAAATTTCTTTTATGTACAAAGTCATGTTTGAATTTAATCATAGAAAGGAATGCAGGATAAATTGAAACATTAAGTACAAACTTTTATATGATTAGAGATTACATTTATTTTTTACCGATTTTAGATTAGTACTATATATGTAATCATCTTTTTCCAGCAAAATCCATAAGTAAATTCACCAAATTAAGTTCTTGAAAAATGCACTTTATTACATCGAAATCATAAAATTATTATGGTCTTTTGAATTGCATACTGCTTATCAAAGCAGAATCAACTGAAACAATTTTATGAACATATATTACTTGTTGATAGTGTTTAGATAGTAAAAGTGATACTTAATTTCTCATGTAATTAATTGGATACACTGAATAAAATATTTTACAAGACTTTGATGTATAAACTACATACAAAATATATTTGATATTTTCGAAAATTCAATTATGTATAAAAATCATCCTAGTTGTAATCATTCGATCTCCCGAGTATTCCATAATGGAAACTTTCAATCTCAGAAAAAGAATATATTTGAAGGACTATCTCACACACATGTTATTTAACAAACGTCTTAAGAGTTTTAAACGTGTATTTAATTTGGAAAATTTTTCAATACATTATAGTATTTTTCTTTTCATATAAATCAAAATTATACATAATCTACTAAATTAAATGAGATGAGCATTATTTCAGCAAAATAACACACAAACACTTAACATTTAAAAACAACATTTTAAACCCAAATTTGGTTACAAATTCAAAATTCAACGAAATTAAAGGAACGATAATGGAAATGTACAGATTATTACTCGTTTATTGGCAGCATAAAAGCATTCTGAGTGAAAATAATCAACTTGGGATATTGAAAATGCCACGCAACGACAAAGGGGTAATTGAATGATTGTTTATTATTTACGTCCCACATAGAAATAATATGACGTCTGTTGATGATGTAACTCATTATTTTGAGTCTCGTCTAAGGGACGAGATGATACCTGAATTGATACCCGCTCTCCACATCTACACGCTATACTTACGTGAAGGGTTTAGGCCTTGGCAGACTTAAGGTAAACTAACCCTACACGTTATGTTTCAGTGGCATCAGGACAAAAATCGAAGACTGGGTGGATACAATAACGTAAATACATTCAGCGACTATTTCGCCAGTGGTGCACTGGACTTAGACATAAATCTGAGAGTAGTATATTGACTTGCCATTAAAGAAACCCCTAACTGTATAACGCCTTAAGCCTTCCGATAATCATGGGCCTTCGATAAAGTTGTTACTTAATTTAAAGAATTATTATTAGCGATTGTTATCAAATGAGAATCATGCAGTTTCTGCTAACATCTGGAAACTAAAATCCCTCTTAATCAAATTTATACAAATCATATTGAGATAGATTCTCAAAGATAAAGATTCTTTTTTTCCATTTAACTGGAATATTGACATCTGTAAATGTTGCCAGCCCTTCGATTGTTTCTTTCAGGAAATATGAACACCCTTCGATTTTATTTAGGACATTTTGAAGAGAAATCTAATATTTATCTAATGTGATATGTATATAGAAATCTGAGGTTTTAATAAAACATTTCGGGGAATATCTAAATATAAAATCACAAGTATAATATTTGGTATAAATAATTTGTTTAAAGTTTATTAAATAATTATTTAAAAGATAAGATTTTGAGTACATGTTGCTCAATAAATAAATTCAGCACAATGTGAATTAGATCCGTGTTGTGAATTCTAAGCAATTTCTAAACTACTGATATTTTTCATATTTATGAATTCCAGACTAATTCGAAGAAATTATTACTCGTAATTAAATTTGACAAACGTCACTATTTTAATTTGATATAAAATATGAAAATAAGATTACCTCATAAACGTGTTTTTTTAAAACTAAACCTATTTTCTTGAAAATTAAGAAATGCATAACTAATAAGCTACTAATAAACCGAGGATAATATTATATATGTCGCAAAGTGAATGTATTTGATGTCGGAAGCATATTACATTGAATTCTTTATTCACTGTAATTATAAAGAAGGGATTTTGTTAAAAGAAAAGCCTTCGTTGCTTAAGAAAAAAAAAAGATTCATAATGAGAAAAATAAGTTTTGATACTAGAAATTTATATTTAGCTTGACTTTGAAACAACTCATGTTACTTAAAAATTTACTGCATATTCCAATAAAGATGCAAAATTTAATGTTTTTATTATTTAACTTTTTGAAATTAAAAATAATTAAAGAAAAACGTATCTATTGAAATATTTTTTAAATGTTTCATCTTAATACAGAATTTTTCTTCATAATTTACATTTAATAAAACAAATAGGTTGATACTTTTCGAACAATAAAAGTAACGAATATTTTTAAGTTGCTTTTGCTCTATATTACTTCTACATCTGAATGTTTAATTTCTTTATTTTTGCCTTCATGATAATTTAGGGATATATAAAATAAAGGGTAGTTCTTTCGTAATTCATTTATAATATATTCCCTACATGCATCCAAATGAATATATAATAGATTTAATTCAGATAATATTTTATTACAATAAATAGCTACAATGACAAAATTTAGTTTATTTCACTGAGAATGCATTAAAAATTAAAGCACCTCATTATCAAGCAATACATGTAATGATGAAATTAGATATTGTAACAGAACTCCTTTAAGTGATTTTAAGATTGATTGTTTGTTAATGTCACACTTAGAACCTACAAGAGGGCATATCTCTGACATATCTCGTAATTTAGAAAATCTGCCAAATTGCGAGGATGATACAAGAATTCGCAACTCCTTTTCTACACTTCCATTATATCCTAACCTAAGGACATCGAGTCATGCCATATCTGACGTATATCAGCCCCACTATACTACACACGTTTAGCGTTACCAAGTATCGAACTCATGACTCGATGGAATCGCTTACTGCGAGCTCATGACCGTGACCAAATAAATGATAAAGGGTTAAGTAATATCTGATTAAAAATTATAATCTACAAAACAGAGAGATGAATATAGACAAAGTTGATTTCAAAACTCAATGCTTTTCTCCCAACATAAAAAACCTTTTATAAGTTTTTTTTTTTTAACTCAAACACACAGCTGAATGTGTTTTCATTTCTCTGATTTAACTATTTTTGAATGAAAATTATATAGCTATTGTTACATATATTTATTCAATATATTTGTATTTGTATTTCTTTACAGAACAATTCTATTTGTTTTTTTTTTCTTTGTGCATTTATGTATTGAATTTACGAAGTGGGGCTAAAAAGTATAAAATGTTTTTTAATATAACGGTGAAATAAAATTAATTGTGCACCATAATAGTATTATAAATAGAATATTTCTGATCAGTACATAATGATACGTAATCGCTTAATTATTACTTAAGAACACGAAAACATTAGTCCAAACGTTGCGATGTTATCTAGAACGCTTAAGAAACTGAAGACATTGTTCAATGCGTTTCATCAATTTCAGTCAAATAATAAGCTTTGGAAATAAAAGTATAATGCCAAATTCTTCAAATAAGTCACTTGTAAATATTGATTAATAATTCATCTTAAAACGAATGACAATTTAGAGTATGTGAATGATAAATCATTTTATTCTTCTGATACTTTTAGGTGAGAGTTAGTACTTCGAGAAAAATATGATAAACGACTTTTAACAGTCGACACAAAGTCGCCGTTCCATATCATGTGACATGCATTTGGGCCAAATCATTAATTGAAAACGTCTACTTCACCTCTTGGGATTCCGTTTTCGATCATTGGCTATTTTTCCATATATTTTATCCTTTGAAATCCTTTAACTCCAAGGATGTCACAATGACGGATTGTAAGGTTTTGAAAATATTTCATAGACTATCGAAAACGCAGCTTTTGGCGTCATCTTCATTTTACGAAACAATTTATTCCTATGTGTCCGACTTATTAAATCCTTTAACTTATGAGGTAATATAAGAGTTTATGATATCAATATTATTTTTATATATAGAATCCTGTATAAAATGTAACAAGCAATATATGGTGGTTATTTCTTACCCTCAAACAAATATACAAAGATCTATTTTGGAAAGACACTACATATAGTTAAAGTAGAATACCTCTATATACTAGAGGAGTATAGAGATTTTAGACTTATAGGAGAGCCGGCGAAAGTTTTTAAAAAAAATATTTTCAAAATCTTCCTTTTTTGGTGTTTGATTAACGTAAATATCCAATTTCATTTTTATATAATTGGATATTTACTTAAAGTCAAACACCAATACTTTAATAAAAAACAAATTGGGAAGTATTCTCAATAATTATAAAATAAAATAATACGTCAAAAAATTTACAGATATCTAAAATGTCTTATTGTATTAATTTTTATTACCGTTTTCTTAAATACATAGTATTAAGGGCACTTAGAAATATGTTTTTTCTGATTCGAAAAATCTTATAAAAATAGTAAGATAAGAAAGAAGTTAGAAATTCACATTAATTTTAGAACAAATACGGCAAATTTTAGAATTTCTATGGAAAACGTGATCTGCATTGCAAGAGTTAGAAATACATGTACAATTTCTTTCCCCACAGAAAAGTTGTGTTTCACACAAAAAAAATCATGGAAAGTTTTTGCATTGGTTTCTAATTGAAATCATGTTACAGTTAACCAGTATAAAGTGAAAAATAGCTTACATTAATTAAAGAAATGTATATGTCCTGCTCGGCTACTTTGCCTTATGGAAGGAAGTAGCTGCAGGAAAATACTCTTTACAGGAAAATTATGCACTTTATTTTAACATACAAAAACCATCACAATTATTGCAACACGATGGTATACCCAAAGATTTCCGAAATAAACTGTTTTGAATTGAGCTTCCATAGTACGCATTTCTCCCACTAGGAACATGTCTAGCAACTGTGCGACCTCAGTGCTGCTTGTAGTACTTGTATATTTTGGTGCTGTATTTGTTTTTCATGATGACAATCTCAGTGATCAATACGCACCGTGAATCTTTGATTCTTGTTCAGGAAAAACATTGCAAGAACTGTTGGGATCTTGAAAACTGTTGAAGAGATGTTTTAGAAATAATTCCAGCATACGAGTTATTTTTATTGTTTATTAATGGAGACTTGCCGATTGATGACAAATCCTTCTCTACACACCCTTCAACTGTCTGAGTAGATTAATCTTGAGAAAATTCTTGTAATTGGGCTTGAAGACCAACGATCGTTGTATTTTTAACCAGAAATGGCATGTCGCCCTTGCCTTATGCTCTTAACCTTGCTCATTATGTTTTCTTCTCGTTTCGGAGCATAGAGATGAGAATTAAAGGATTCCGATTTTTTGACGATGTAGAAGCAATAAAAAAAAAAAAGAAAACTAAAAAAATTATATGCAAAGTATGTAAAGAACAGATTTAGCCACTCAAAGTGCATTTTTATTGTTAATTTACTCAATTAAATATAAGAATTAAAGTAAATGACGAGAAATATCGAGAAAGGAATAATAGTAAAGTTTTCCGATGTTAAAATTAAGAGAAACAGGAAATTATTAAATTGAATTTTTTTAAACTAAGCGTAATTAAAATTAAAGCAAACAATACGTTATTAAGTTTAATATATTGAAGTTAAATGTAAATAAAATTGAAGCAAACGATGAAAAAATGAAAAGTTATCTGGAACGCCAAAAGAGATATGGCACACCAAAAGGGATCCACGTAAAATAATAGATTCTCGCGTGGCTGAAAAACGTTACTGTACCTTTGAACAAAAAGATATACAACAATACCCATAAATATATGTATAAAACATGGTAAACAAAGCAAAATGAATGAAAAATGAATTCGCAAATTTAACTATAAGAGAAAAATATTATATAACTCAGAAAGGTTCAATAAAAAATAATTAAAAGAAAAAATCAAGTGATAGCAATTAAAATTACCATAAAGAGATAAATTAAAAAAAGGAAAAACTAAATATTGAAGGAAAAATAAAGGAAAGGAGTTTAATAAATTTAATATTGTAACAGACTTTAAATTAGTATGAAACAGCCTTTACTTCGAAGATAAATTTAGTTTAGTATATAATAAAAAATTACATGCTGAGTAATTGTGCTGAAATTTTGAAATTGCTGCTCTATTTTTTTTTAAAAAAAATGTTTATTACATGACAATTTTGCAATCTGTTATCAGGAATTGCTTCTGCGGTACGGTAGTTTCCATTTTTTATTCCCATCAATTATCGTACGGAATTTTAAAAGAGTCAATGCAAAGTTTCTGTTTAATAAAGTATTTAAAACTCTTGCAGTCAACACTAACACTTCTCTTGCTCCTATAGACAATATAGTTATTGTTAGACATCTGTCAACTTATGTTTGTAGATTATAAGGATAGCATTACGGTGATTCCAGAACCCACTATTTGTACTCAAATGTTATGGGTTTTGAACGGATATACATATTTGCAGAATTATGAGCATTACATGAAAACTTTTATTTATGGACCAACGAAAGTTCCGAAAATAGTCAAAAATGCTGTAACTTTTTTGCAAAAACGAGTCAATAAATAATCGCAACTTAGCCAAATTTTTTGTTCTGTACTATTTGTACAGTTGCATATTTTTCTTGGTGTTACGAAAACTTCTACTCATAGAATTGTAAATAAAAAGTATTCAGAGATCATACTATAAGCTTCAGTATTTCTAAAAGGAGATAATGGTACATCAAGAAAATAGTTTTGTTCCCAAAAATCTAATTAGTATTAATTATCGAAATTTTTCCTCTTATGTAGAATTTTTTTCTTTTTTCTATTTCAATATATCCGAACAGTATAGCCAGTTAAATATTTCTGTATTGTGGCTCCGGGTTTTTTTTAATGCTTTTAGGAACAAATTTTTCTTGCCTTGCACATTTTCGTATTTTCTGTTCTTTTTTTCTGATTCATCTGAACTTCTATAATTAGTAGACTGCGTGCTATTCCTTGTTTATTTCTCCTTTCTAAAAACATCTTATAGTTCTTTTGTTTCCTGATTTTTCTAAATTTATTGAAATCTCCACTGCACCAGATACTCCCCCCAATACATCGATCAAAAATGATTTTCAATGTCGTGTTCTTTATCTGTTATTATGCTGGAATCCAAAGGTAAAATCCTTATTTATGAATCTTTGGATAATTCATCTGTGTGAAAAAAAAAGTTTTGAAAAAAAAATCAAAAGTTGTTATTCCCCAAATGGGAACAATGGAGTTTAATAGGTCAAGAAACTTCTAAATATTCGCAAATTCATTAGAAGGTTTGTAAATTAAATATTTTGAAGTCGTTTTACTTAAATCTGAATTTTGCTTGTCTTGTGTGATCTTATTTGGGTCTACAAATTGCTAATAAGGATTTAAAATATTACGGTTTATTTGCATACTTAAATAGTGAATGCCTTATTAAACAATTACATTCCTTGGTGAACCACAATCGCTAATTTATCAGAAATATATATCGAAATTAAACCTACTTTTATATTCACATATGGAAATATCTTCTAAAGTGTTTAGATTTATTATAATATATGTGTGACGCAAATTATTTGAAAATTTCAAATGGCTACAATAATTAAAATTTCTAATCACTTGAAGTATTGTTAACATATATAAGTGTAGTGAATTTAAATATCTTACATTCTAAATCATTAAAATAATTCCTAAAATAAAACGATTTTTGAAAATGCTAATAAAATAAAAAAAAGAAAAATTCTTATCAAAATCTAAATATTTTGCTTTATACTTGTAAAATATCTAGCTGTAAGAAATTTTAATGCACACTTTTATCAAATAAATTTTTCAATCTAATTTTTTTCTCTGCAGAAATTCCAAAATTATTGCATGTCTCGGAGAAAGCATTCACAAAGCGCTTTCAGTTTCAAAACATTGTTCATTGTGTTGTATCGATTTATTATCTATATCTGTTTGAAGAAAATGCTAAATCTTACATACTTCTTGACAAGTTATTTTTCTTTTGATTTCATAAATATTTTTAAAAAAAAAAACACTGATGGAAACACCTTTATTACAGTAGCTGTTATGTCTGCATAAAATGTAATGTCAGCAGCGAAATGTTTTAAAATGATATTTTTTAAATGGAAAAAAGTGTAATTCAACTAAAATGAAAATTCTAAGATTAATAGCACAGCCAATCTTCACACAATAGTTAAATGTATAATTGAGTATAGTTTTTATTTATCACATAATAGCAAAAATGTAAATTGCATATTTAGTTATGAAGAGTTGGTATTTCAGTGAGCTAAATAATTTATGTCTTTTATTTGAAATAAAAATACACAAATAAAATCAAAAGATAATGTAATGCTTTGAAAGAAAATATTAAACATTCAAAAAATGCAATATGTACAGTACTACGGATTGCATTTACTATCACTAAAAACATTTTCACTTTCAGATTACTAAATGTTACACTACAATGCGTGCAATAAATAAATTCACGTTATATATTTTGCTACAAGTGAATTATTGTCACAAATGAAACATATGACCTAATTAGTTTGGGGCATTTACACTTAACACATATTGACTAAATGATGGTTAATCAGACGTTCTTCTTACCAGACTCACAAATATGAAAATTGAAGAGGCTATTTAGATAATATTTTGGAAATGGAAGAATCAAAAGTAGAAAATACAAATCAATATTTATGTTTACAGAAACAAATTCATTCAAAATATTTCAAGAATCTTATTAATTAATAAAATAAATAAGGAGGTAATCTAAAAATCAAAACAAGCCAAACATTGGGACATTTTAAACACTAAGAAAAAATTTTAAAAGGTATTATTTCGATAGTTTATGCTCAGTTAAAATTGAATCATTAAGAAATTAAGAAATATCTAAACTAACATCTAACAAAGCTATATTTTGTTACATAAAAATCTGGAAAATAAGTTGTTATAATATATATATAATTAAATACCTTAATTATCTTAATATATGTCTAAGAAAAATAGAAATTCATTATTTTTATTAGTATATACATAGTTTAAAAATTCTTATTCTACCGACGATATATTTTTATAACGGGTTTTATTTCAATTTACATTATTCTAACTAGACTTCTATTCCTAGAACACGAAATTAATTTACATCAATTATGTTGATAATTTTCAGCTGCATTATACTTTCATCTGTCAGACTTATAGCTTTTATTCGACGTTCATTACAATCTTAGAAAGGAAAACTAGAAAAATGATAGACAAATAAATATTACAGCTGCTTCGTATTTAAAATAATAAATTATCTTCATTTTTTGATAAAATGTTTAAGGATTTAATTCTCATTAAGCAATATGAGAATTAAATTCAATTCAACATATTACAATGGCATAAGCATATCTTATTTTTGAGGGAAGTCTTTAATTTCTAAAGTATGAATGGACAATTTCTCCTAAAAACACCAATAATAAAACTGATAAGCCGATAAGTAACAATATGAATGCATCAGATAAGTCTTTAACTGAAAATGATTTTGTTTCTACATCTTTCAAATCACTTTTCAATTTGGACAACCAACTTTTGAATGATTCTTCTTGTAATATTTTATCATAAATTCCAGAGCCCATTAATCTTCCAACCATTTCGTTTAATTTAGAGTTGCAGCAAAATCTTTTTCTGAAGGCAAATGCTTTAGTAATTGTAGCAACAAAATCCTTTGATATCAGTACCTCTGAATCCATTTGACTCCTATATAAGAGTTCAAAAATATATTTCGCACCAATGACTGCATAGTTTTCCTTTTTCAAGGGGTGTTGTGTCATTTCCTTGGCCTCAAAAAACCAATTTCTTTTCTTCATCATTTTACCAATAAATCGTTGATGTTCGTCTGGGGAAGTCATCAGAAAGGGAATAGCATTAGTTCCTTTCATAGTGTAAACACGATGAGTACATTTTGCTACAGATTCTGAAAGTTCCGCAAACGTTTCAACAGTCTTGGGCTGCGATGGTAAAACTAAAAAAGACAATAATGTACCAGAATAAATCGAGGATATAGTTACAGTGAAAATTAACCATGATCCAATCATAAGTTTCTAATTGTTCACACCTTCGTGAAGATTCAGAGGTTGTCTTAACATATTACCGAAAAGGGTAAATATTACATTAAAATAAGATTCTCTTTATTTTAAAATAAAATATAATATCAGAGAGGAAATGAAAAAAAACTGTAAAGGATTGACATCCATACACAAACATCAAATAACCGAAGAAAACTAAACATTTTCCATTGTTTACTTTGCTTTAAAACATCAAACGTTCAATTTTCAATTAAATATGGATATCCGAAGTCGACTGTTTTATATCTATACTCATATATTCCAAGGTTGGCCATTCCCACATCAGCTTCACCTCTCTGCAGCATGCCTATAACACCAGTTCTGTTTCCAAAGGTTAACTCGCGACCGAATTCTCCTCCTGCTGGAATAACAATCTCATAATCCACTTATAGTTTTGTCATAATTATTTCTAAAAATCTTCCTTCTATTCCAGAAATATTTGGTTTTTCATCTTTACTGGTATGAATTTCGAAAATTGTTGATCTGTTCAAAGCAGCCACAATCCATTTTGTGTTTGCCATTGATTTTGTAAAATTCTCTAATATATATTCACACCGGTTACACGATATTAGAAATCTGATTAACTGAATATCGATTTGAGAGGCTATTTATTTCAAGATTATATACCTTCAATATAAATGATACTAAACATTCACTCAAGTACGGAATTGGCTGTTGTGTAGAGATATATAAATATTTTGCTATCTAATGAGATTATGTTGAGGTTTAAAATATAATATGCATTTCATTTTTGCAACACAATACTAGTACACAAGTCTCACTAAATAAATTATTTCAGTACTAAAAAACAATTACTTTTATGAGCAAATCAAAGTCACGTATAAGTGAATTTATTTTCACTTTAAATGAGGCTCAAACATTCTAAAAATGAATGAATAAAATGTTAAGAGTAGCTTAGCGATATTTAAGAACTTTCTCGAATTATTCAAGTTCTGAAGTAGGTCTCATATTTTGAACTGAGTACCTTTGTAACAAAGGGTGATTCGAAATTTAAAAAAACACTTTGTCATTACAAATGTTTTTCAGTGTAGGAAAATCAGCCAATTTTATCTCTAAACAAAAATAGACATTCTTTCCATTGAAACCAAATAAAAGGACAGCGATTTGAAAATTACATTATCTTTTAAGAGAATTTGCAAAATAAAAAGTATCGGTGTAAATATCCTCCATTTCATGAACTCTAAAAACTGTAGATTATAAAAAAATAAATAAACGCTGCAAATACAGGCTAAACTGTATTTGTTTTATAAAAGGTTTATTCGCAATTATAATAATTTTGCACACTTTTTCTCATCAACATCATAGGAGTATATGACATATCGATTTAATCCAAAATGTAAGTTTCGCAAACAGAGAAAAAACTGTTAAATATATTTGATAGTTATTTCAGCATTGATATAGGATTGAATGGGAGGAAAGGTTTCTGACAAACACATGTATTATAATAACAATGATGATTCAAAATTTGCTAAATGTGTTTGTGCTAAATGTGAGTGTAATTAAGTATTGAGTATTATTTATCTGCTTAGATGTTTTATGAATCTTTCAAAATTTGGTATTTAAAACTGAAATATCAAATATTTATAAATGGAAAAATAACCGAAAGTTTAAATGTTGTGAGAGCAAATGTCTCAAAAACGTTGTAATAAGCAAATAATTTAGTATTAAATATGACAAAAATATAAATCCCTGTTGCAGATTACATCATAGAAATACTCATACAAACAGTGAATATTCCACAAAATTTACCCAGATATTAAAATTCTTTTTACTAACTATTAATATAATTAAGAATAAGTTTATTATACATACAATTATTTTAAACCTACTACAAATTAATTAACTGTCTAAAATATTATTTATTGAAAATTATGAAGATTAGCAATTTTCAATAAATATTAATTTCTTATGATATTCAAACAAAGCTATTTCTCTCTTTCTTTCTTTACTAAAAATAGATGTCTGATTACTAGTTTTTCGATAAAGTGTATTTACATATATATCTTTAGAGAATGCATAAACAATTATATTGTATCAAACTATAATTAACTCCCATACATAAACATCATTCAAAATCTCTCTCTTTCTATATATAAATTTCCTTATGGTTTAAAGAATTTTACTCGTAAAAAAGTGAAAAATCTTTTATAAGAAACTCATTCATATTACAAAGGTATTTGGAAAAAGTCTTCAAACGTCTGACTACCACATAGTATATATGGGAGTTTCATAATATTGCAGTGTAAATTTCTCTCACATTCTGGTTGTTTTATAAAGTATGATTTTATGAGTACTTTGCTCTATCCACTCTATTTCTTCCAGGGAGCACTTGTTTATTTCTTTAAGTTTGTAACGAATTATTAGAGGAATATTGATGTGAATATTCAAATAAAAGTCAATAAAGCAAAACTCCATTCAAGATGAAAATCAAATGATAATTCAGTATGTGATTGTTTAAAATCATAAGAATAAAACGCACTCAAAATAAAAATAGTAATATAGTCAAGGATTATAGTTTATAAATTCTACCTCTTGATGTGGGATAATCTCAGTAAAGTAAGTTATAGGTGTTGAATTGAAGGTTAAGTAATATTATCCATGCCATAGTCTAATTAAGTAACATTTCATATAGTCATATAGTTTCATATGGTCTTCAACATATAGTGATTATTTATTTATTGAAGATAACGTAATACAAGTTTGGATTACTCAAATAAGACAAAATAATGAGGTGATTCGGCCCGAATGGAGGTCAATTTCCGCTATTGTACTGTTTAAAAATTATGACGAATTTTAAACTTTATGTAACAAAAGAAAAAGGCATTTCCAATTATAAGTTTTTATATGAGAATCTTTCATAGGTTGGTCGATACCAATTTTGATTTGGCTGTAAGTTTTTATTTCTTGTTCTCTTCTATCTCTTGTGTAACATTTAACTGAGTTGCTTGGACTGAATTTGGAACTTTAAAAATTCTAAAAGAATTATTTCGAGTGAAATATATATATAAGAGAAACATATATATCAGCTGAACTCTTTGAACTGTTCTAAAATAGAATTGCAGTACACAGAGGCTTATTTTAGCTAAATAAATTTAACCTGCTCGATCTCAAAATGAGTAATAACGAAAATGGTTTTAAAAAAAAGTTATTTTAATTAATCAACGATCAAAAAAGTGTTCTTTAAAGTATAACTGAATTAGGCGACTTAATTAAGCAACGTTTTTAAATATGACTGCTGCACAATTACTGTCACCATTTTATGCATGTGCACTCAACTCTTGTATCTGTTGGTTAGCCAGTACGGAAGCATTAATTAGTTTTCAAGTTGTATGTGCGTAATTAAAAGGCCTCATACTATTGAAAATTATAGGCCTCAACTATACGCTGACTGTGAGATGCGGGTTGTGATTAGTTTTCTGACTGCAAAAGGAGCAAAAAGCTACGAAAATTTATCAACAGTATAATGATGTGCATGAAGTGATTCATGATGCTCCACACGCTCATCATGCCACAGTTGCTAATTTCTCCGCTATTACTAATGATAGGATTCTTCGACCGCGAGATCTCCTCATTTCCTAATTGATTAGAAACTCCTAATACCTATTACATATTTATTAATCATGAAAAATTTATACGTAGTCTCCTCAGTATTTCGTTCCTTCACCCATGCGGCAAGAAATCTTGAGTTGTTCCCGTCAAATTCAGGAACCTAAATCACTGTAAAATTTTCGAAGTCAAATCATTAAATCATCAACCAATGAGAAACCAAGTTGTAGCTAGGATATCGAACTTCCACATGACTAGCTGCTACCTCCTGATTGGACAAGCAATTTCAACAGTGATCTCTTTCTCCTCTCTGAAAAGAAAATTCAAGAAATATCCTGATTGGAGGACAGGTCTTTACCCTGTTCTCCTCTACCCCTCTTATCTGAATTATAGCTCCAATTTGTCTGCTCTCTCCTGACTGGAGGATGCAAATAGCTCTGTATTTTCCTATTTCTTTCAATGTTATTTTAACTTCTAGTTCATGAATATTTTTCAGTATCCAGATAACAAAAATTTAATGCTTTTATTTGAACTTCGACATACACTTTAATTAATTACAGTATTAATAGTTTAATTGCATTAGGTGTCCTGAAGAAGTACCGAGTTGACTCAACTACTTATACTGGAGATAAAGATCTACAAGGGCTAAGCGCTCCATCATGCACCAAATATAGTTTGGTAATTTTGGATGGACCCCGATTCCAGAAATTTCTCTCTTTGCAATAACAAATTATAGACCCGTAGCGGTTCATTGAACATTTGAGCTCCTGGAATGTTCTCAAGTTAGGCAGGTGAAGAGGGTGTTTAAAATCCTATTGTAAGATTTTTCCCTCTCTTACTGGTGGCTATAGCACCTACGTAAAAGGAAAAGTTCACCAGATTGGCACACACTCACATATTTATATATATTAATATCACCTGCAGACTAATTTTACTTAACACAGTTATTAAGGATGAATTATTACTCTCAGGATGATTAATAAGTCTTGCTAATTCTTCCGAGATTGAAAAGGAAAGTGATTCGGTATCCAGCCATTACTTTGGCCACTGCTGATAATGAAGTCGAAAATAAATATCTAAGTGAATTTTTTAGTGATATTTGTTTATCATGAGCTCTTAACATATAGTCGGGAATATTTTCAAAACTTTATAATAAGATGCCTTATAGAGTATAAGGTTTTTTTTTTTTTTTTTTTTTTTTTTTTTTTTGCATTTCGGCTGGTTATGTTACGTAAACATTTTATTGGTTCTTTCGAATTTTTTTTAATTTTTCTTACTCGAATATCGTATGGTTTGCAAATTAGTTACTGTCTATCTGTGTGAGGAGTCTGGAAGGTGATTTTTTTTCCCACACACGAATGATGTGGCATTTAGATGTTTTTTGTTGTACTCTTGCTTTTTGGTAGGTTTTTGCTATAATCAGATTTTAGAGAAACGCAATCAGATATGATTGGGAACCATCGTTAATTTGAGTGAACTTTTCTTAATTTTATTTTGATTTTATTTTAATTTTAACTTCATTTCGTTGAATTTAAATTTTGATTTTCAAATTTATTTTTATTTTAAATTTTATTTTGATTTGATTCCAGTTTTGGACTTTAAACTTCAATTTGACTTATTTTTAAAAAAGAATCAGAATCTTTAAATTGTATATTTCAAATTCAAATTATTTTAAATAAATTGAATTTTTCTCCGCTTTTCAGATGCTATTACTTTAAAGTGTTTTAATAAATGTGCAAATCACACGTTGTTTACTTGTTGATATAATTCTTTAAGTTAATTTTTGTTTGTTTGTTGGGGTATGGAGTTCAACTCAATCTTATGATATTTATGATGTGAATTTTTTTTTTTATAATTATTCACTAAATTCAATTTATTTTTATTTTAATTTTTTTTTTTAAAAAAAAAGAATAGAAATTGAAGAAATACTCACATGTAAATGTTTCTCCTATCTTTCATTATGGTTATTTTTCATTGTTTTGTTATTTG
The DNA here is from genome assembly GCA_019974015.1 of Nephila pilipes. Classification (NCBI taxonomy): domain Eukaryota; kingdom Metazoa; phylum Arthropoda; class Arachnida; order Araneae; family Nephilidae; genus Nephila; species Nephila pilipes. The sequence continues at coordinate 17,763 of BMAW01015963.1, forward strand.
TGTTTACATGTTAATTTACATTTGATCAACTTTCACTTGTATGTAATTTAATGTTAAATTTTCCTGCTTTTAATTATTCCGTCGAAATTTAATTTTTTCTCTCTAATAATTTTAATGAAGTATATGTCATTATGTTCATTACTTTTAACACAGAATTACTGTTAAATCGATTACCTGAATTTGGTACTTAGGCTTACATATCTATTATCGATTTTATTCTCAATTTATATTACATTTGTTTGCTGTCCGATTCTAAATGAATTTTTCCGAAATTTAATTTATTCTATGTTTTTAATTTTAATGTAATGTTCGATGAAATTAAATTATTATAATATGATCTTTCTTACCGTCTTAAGTTGCTTTATTTTTTTTATATTATTCTTTTTGCTAGTTTATTGAACTTAACACAAACGCTCATTACACGCTAAAGTGAAGTTTTGTACTCACATTTTCTGTTAGTGAGGTAGTGTTACAGTGATGATTACTTTACAAATTTTGAAATCATCAATATTTTTAATCCTAATGTACTTGTATGTTTTGAAAATTATGAATAGATGGCAGCTTCTAAAATTTTAAGGCCCGCATTTTTTTTAAATAAAATAATTCTTTTATGATTTTAAATATTTTAAATATTTAATATTGTGGAAAGCTTAGGCAGGATGTAATTTTTACTGAAAGTTACTGCATAAGAAATTTCGAATCTTGTAAACGATTTTCAGGAAATGTTAAGCATAATTAGAAGAACTGATTCAAATTTTAATTAATTGTTAACATAATTATATATTCAACGTTATGGACATTCAATTTCTTTTAATAAAGCTTCTGATTATGTTGCAGTTTTTTCTTTAATTATTTATCTTTTGCTCAGATCTTTATTAGCAAGCGATAAGCAAACATTATTATTTGACAAATCTGTACGATAGTTCTCGCAAATTTATAAATATATATATAGAGGATTTTCCAGCTAATTATCAAAGTAATAACTGTATATTTTAAATATATTGTAAAACCAGTTCCTCAGTTATTCAATAGATGGCACCCAGAATCAGCATCATGTGATAGCTCAAGCAGCGCCCCTTTTTCTTGAACAAAACCGAGAAGAGTTTAGTTCTTGCTCTCTTCTCGTCTACTCTTCTCCATCTTCCCTTTTCTCCCGATTCAGTTGAGCTTCGAATGCACGTTCCAATGCCCATCACTGATATGCGATAAAATTGGGTAGCCGTCTATCTTTCTCGAGGGAACTAGTTAATCCAAAATCAACTGAAAATAGAAATATTTTAAATAGTCTTACTTCATCTAATCAAGAATAAAATAATGATTCAACTTCGAACCTCTTCAATGAACTGGTAAATGCCAACACCGAACTCCCCCCCCCTAGATTCCGAAGCACTGGGAGGTGTCCTGTCCAGACGGATATCTTCTACACACACATGCACACAATAACATACACACACACATTGCAATTCTCATTTAGTTCTGTAATATAAATAGGTTTTTTTTATTTCTATAATTTTTTAATTTTTTAAACATTCTAATTTCTGTTTTTGTTTGATTGCTTAATTGAAATTTTCTAATTAACATTAATAATTATTTACATTCTTTCTCTCTCACACACACAAATACACACACTCACACATATTTATATATATGTGTGTGTATGTGTGTTTCACTCTTTTTTTTATTTTCTTTCAATTTGTCCTTTAATATATGGAATCACGTGCTCCTGAAATTTTCTAAATAACTTTTTCCATGATCATAAATCTGTAGGGATAATCCCTACTAGACGGTATGTCTGTAACATAGTCCCTCAAGATAGCTCCATCCAATACCATGTGATTACCACATGATCTAAGGAAATACCTCCAAATAAATTCGAAACAAGATAAAATTCTCTCTTTTTTGCTCTGGTCATGAAGGCCTCAGCGGTGCTGCTAATCATCTCAAAATGTATGTAGAATGGACTCTCTCTCCTGAAATAAAATAAAAGAAATAAATGATGCAAATACTTTGTGGTCTTATGATAGTCAGGATCTCTAATGCCATTTTTACACGTCTATTAAAAAGTACGATCATTTTACAAAAGATTAACAGAATTTATTTAAGTTGGTTATATTTATTTCTCAGATGCAATTCAAACATTGCATGGATGAAAGGTATTATTTATAGGATATTAAAGCGAACATCATAAAATGGAGAGCACCTTAATGTTCTAGAATTAGTTAAAGAAGTTAGATCGATGATACGTAACATGTTAGTTTACGTTAGAGATGATATCAATCGTGAATTAATGTAATCAGTTTAAATGAGGACTCACATTATTTGCTAGATTTAGTTTCTGTAAGAGAAAAATTAACAATTCGAATCATGAAAGAAGGTATCGGTGAGGTCGAAAAAGTCGATGGCGGCCATCAAGTGCTTTTACTTGAGCATTCTCATCTTAACGCGTGTCCATATAAGATGATGAGCATTTTTCTGAATGAAAAATTGGTAATCACGATTTAATAGTTAATCCTTTGGTGAAAAAGGGTAAACTGTCTTTATATAATCACGTTGTTATATATATTTAAATTAAGACAGGAGAACTCCCGGTTTTTGACGGAAGAAAAATTTGATGGTTATTAACATTGGTCGTTCTTTTGCTCTGTTCGATGTTTTCTAAAAGAGAATAATGTATAACATCTTTTTACAAATTTTTTTTTAAATATAAATATAAGATTTTACACTTCCCATAAGTACATTTTTAATAAATGTTTCGCTGACACTTTATCAATTGCAGTATATTTTTGAAAAGCTTTCTCTTATTTTTTTAACGATGAATATAATGTGTGCATAAGTTTATTGTAAAGGCAAATGATCAAATATGTACATATTAGAGAGACTTTTTGTAACCGATAAAAGACCGTACCTTCCGATTTTCAACCTTTCATTTTAACAATTCAAGTGTGATGTTTGATAAAGAAATAGTAACTTTTTTTTAATTCAAAAATTAATTCAAAAATTACTATGCCGTGTCTCTCATAAATACTTATTAAGAGATTTTTATAATAATTTTGATTGTTTCTTCTAATTCAGTATTTGTAAATAATTACTTATGGTTAAAAGTACATCTGGAAATTTTCTAATTTATAATATGTATAAAAGTCAACATTCTCATATATTTTGATAAAATTTATTATCAGAGGCAATTCTTTCATTAAAATGAAAATCTTACTTGGGAAAACAGCTGCTTGAAAATTTCTTCTCTAATGTAATTCTAATTTTAAGGACTTTTTCTCTAACGTTTTGTGATATGTGTGGGAAAAGATTTTTATTATATGCATAATAATTATTAAAAAAATAATAAATAATATTATAAAGTCAAGTTTAAAATCTTCTGATGTACGTTACTGCCTATGTAATACCATACTATTTAGTAATATTTAATTTACGAGCAAAATATTGTTTAAAAAGATAATTAAAAAAAAAAAAAAAAAAAAAAAAAAAAAACGTATTTTTCATTGTTTATAACATTGCAGAGAATTAAAGGAAAAATGTGAATAATAAAATAAATCAGTAAATATTTAGAACTACAAATAATTTTTTAGAAGTATTATCTTAAGATTTTAAACGGTACAGCGGTATTAAAAAACCTTTTAGAATTTCTTAGTAAGGATGTATTATTAAGGTACTATCTATGTTATTCCAATTAAAGGAAAAATGAAAATTGTTTTATTTCCCTTATCGCAATCTTAATTTCTTGTATAAATTTGAATGCTTGCTTGTCCGTTACACAAATTCAAAATTTTTTTCGTATAATTCCAACTGTTTAGAGACATTTGTCGATATACAGAAGAAGTCTTAAGCATATTCTTGCCAAAAAATTAATAAATAAATAAAATAAAATTTTCACATTCCTTTTTGGTTATATTATTCGAAAACTCTTCTCTTTTTTTTTCATAAATACTTCATGCTTTCCAGCGGATGCAAAACTGTTTTTCGTCTCGAAAGATACACATTTTGTAAAGTTCCCAATGCGATTTAATTTTCAGAAACTTATTAAATATTACAGAATCACATTAACTTTTGTTCCATTTGTATCTATATAAATATATATATACATAAGGAAGAATTTATGTGTAGTTGACAGCACTGAAATGGGAAAGCGATAAACTGGAAATTTCGTACACTGAATAATATGGATTGTGATGATGTTCACCTGAAATGATTTTTTTTTTCGAAATTCACTTCAGATTCTTTAAAATCTGACGTTAAAAAAAACCAATAAAGCATTTCTTTTTCTTCTACGCATAATTCTGACGTACGTGAAGTCAAATGAGGTTACTGTTTTTTATTGCTTCTGGCTACCTATATTTACCTAGAGGGATAAGAGCCGTTGTAGTTTTATAACTTTCAAAACTCATTCAATATTCTCCTAGCTTTTTATTTTTAAGATTGTAATATTTATTGATTTATTTCATTTATGTTGCAAAATGTAATTTCTTAGGGATTGTAATTTGTATGTATTCATATTTCTTGCAAAATTACGACTGTGTTTCGAGTTAATCATTTAACAATGATTTGCAATTTTTAACAACATGTTCAACAAAATGCTCCAATTTTTTGAGGTAGTGTTTAAATTATTATTTATAATCCTTATATCCAAAACCTTCCTACTTATTCCTCAAATCCAAAAATTATATGCTGCTTCAAATATCCCTTAAAATTATTCCTATATTTCTTGTCTTCCTACTTTTTTGTTCTTTCGTAACCAGCTACACCAGCTATGATGGAGATAAGATGCTGGCATTCTATCTTTGTCACTGAAGCTTAATATTTTGATTAATTTTTCGATCTATTTGTATCTATTTTTTTTGCTAATTATGAAAGAAATTAAAATGTTTTTACTATATTTTTTCTGGGAAGTTTCATTATTATTTTATTTTTTTTTTCTAAATTTCTTCCCTGTTGTTTCAAAATTTTCTTTAGTTAATAATTTTTAAAAAATATTTTGTATACTTAGAAGCATAGCTCATCAACAATACATTAAAATATTAACAATATTACTCCACTTGAAATCCAAAGTTTTTGCAAAAGATGAGTGAAATTATTTTGAGAGCGGGTAACCAAACTAGTTGTTAAAATGAATGTGCCATGAACATTAAATTGTGATAGAATTGAGACAGTCACGACAGGTATGAAATATATACTTTATAATGCTATTAACTCGTATCATTGTTCTGAATTTTTGTTATGTTTGTCATGCACAAGTTTATTGGATGATGATGAGGATATTACGATTGGGTGAAACAGCTCCTACTACTACATTAAGTAAAAAAAAAGTATTTATTACCCTCTAACCCCTTTCCTACTCTTCTTATGCTGAACAGAAAAATTATTAATAAAAAAATTACGTAAATAGTTTTAAAAAAAAAAAATTCCATATTATTTTGACTATTAAATTGTAATGGCAAATACTCCAGATCTATATTTTTATCAAAATAATTGAGTTTTACTGTATATTTAATACTAAAACTTAAAATTAAATGACATCAATTATATTTCATAGTACTACCGATGTGAAATAATAAATATTCTGATGTAGTCCTTAATTTTATGATCTACAATATAACTAAAAATGTCCAATGGATTATGGAAAAATTTGTCGAATATCATTTTAGCAGTTTTAAACATTTAAAGAAAAAGAAAGAGCATTAAAAGAGAAATTCCATTATAGTTACATCTGTCCCCGTTACACCGTTGATGTGACCATTTTAACAGTTTTAAATATTTAAAGAGAGTATTAAGACAGAAAAACCATTTTTGTTTGATCTGTCAAGAAAATCGATCAGGTAGCCATAGTATGGAGCAAGCCCAAATATCTCAAAATTTTAAATATTATATTGCAGTTCGGAAATGTTCAAACTGTTACTAAGATAATCGAGATAGAAACTTGGATTTTATTTAATATTCTTAAGACTCCTTTACATAGTCATCATCCAGAGCAATACATTTATCCCAGTGTTTCTTCCGTTTTTCAAGACGTCAGTATAGAACTTAGTTGAATATATATGAATTCCATCTTCTCCATACTGAGGGTTACGTCATTTAACGGCTTCCTGAACACCCACCCACTTACCCCCTACATATATATATATATATATATATATAT
>BMAW01015988.1:0-65617 GCA_019974015.1 Nephila pilipes
AATTTTAAAGTTAAAAATAACTAACAGTTTTAACTAATATTTCAATAATTTTCTCTAATAAACTTTGCCACCATATAAAAACGTTGGTTTTTATATCGAATTATTTCACCTTCCTTTTACGCTTTACACACAGTAGGGTATCGTTTCTTTGAAAAAGATAAGAAAAATCTTTTTACATACGCCTTCTAAATTACACAAAAGATATATCAAAATATAGATACAGAGATTAATCATATGTGATGTATCACTCCACAACGCTTCATACATTTTAAAAAGTTTATTTGTTATTTGTAGCTGTTTTATATGCGTTGTTCTTGCATCTGAGGTATATATAAACTGCTGTTTGTAGAAAATGCAACACCATGAAGGAATCATCAGAATCAAATGAAATTCGCAGCAAATGTCAATTATAGGATATTATGCAAATTAATAAAGTTTCAGAGCCATCGCGCGTGCGCGGCGCGCGCAGCGCCCTCTGAATTGATGCTGAAAGCGTATAAATAAAGTGCTGTAGCGGGACGTTGAAAAAAGTCTATGATTATTTGTTAGTGGCAAACGTTTAGTGAGACCTGAGTATGCCTCCACGACGGAAGAATAAGAAATTCAAGCAACTTACGGAGTTTGAACGAGGGAGGATAATCGGCCTTCGAGAAGGAGGATTTTCCTATCGCGCAATAGCAGCTCGTATGCAGCGGAACAGTTCCACAGTGATGCGAGTTTGGAAGCAGTGGACCGACGAGCACCGAACAACTCGAAAAACAGGCACTGGACGACAGAAGGTGACGTCAGAGCGCGATGATCGACACCTGCTCCGCATGGCGGTGAATGATCGCACAGCTTCCTCCAGGCAGCTGGCAGCACGTTGGTCTACTGCTACAGGTGTACAATTGTCGGCTTCGTCAATTCGTCGTCGTCTGCTGCGCCGTGGATTGCGTGCAAGGGTGCCTTTATACAGGATTCCCCTCACGGCGAATCATCGACGGCTGCGTCGGCAGTGGGCTCTTGAGCACAGAGACAGGCGAGCTGATTGGCACCAAGTTGTCTTTTCAGATGAATCACGCTTCAATTTGTGGACCCATGATGGCCGTGTTCGTGTTAGACGTTATGCCGGTCAACGCTGCCTTCCTGAGTGTATTATTGAACGACATAGTGGTCGAACACCCGGAGTTATGGTCTGGGGTGCGATTTCGTATCATGGACGATCCAATTTGATACGAATTGAGGGTAATCTCAATAGCAACAGGTACGTCCGTGAAGTGCTACAGCCCGAAGTCGTTCCTTTCCTTCAAGGCATCCCTGGAGCTATCTTTCAGCAGGATAATGCACGCCCACATGTTGCGCGGACTGTTCGAGACTTCTGTTCAGCACAACGCATGCAACTTCTTCCTTGGCCTGCTTATTCACCGGATATGTCGCCTATTGAGCACGTGTGGGATATGGTTGGTCGGCGTCTCGCTCGTGATCCGCGTCCTGCAGTTTCCAAAGACGAACTTTGGTTGCGCATACAAGCGATATGGAATTTTCTTCCTCAAGCAGATATTCAACATCTGTTTGACTCCATGCCACGTCGTATAGCAGCACTTATTGCAGCGCATGATGGCTGCACCAAATACTGATTTCGGACGCTTAATTTGTTTCTTTTGTTTTGAAAATTTCATCATTTATTTGTATCAGTACAAGTCGTTTCTGCATTAAATTTCATTTGATTCTGATGATTCTTTCATGGTGTTGCATTTTCTACAAACAGCAGTATATATATGATATAAAATATCAGTTCGAAATTAATGAAACATTCAATACATGGCCAAAATAAGCTTTTTTTTTTTAATTATTGTAGGAGACTTTAGTTGGGCATCGGCGAAAAACACCATGAAAACCTCAGATGATCATCAATGAGGAGTATATGAGCAAGAGGGGGCGTTTTCGCTGTGTTTTTCGTTATATAATTGGGAAATTTCACTCTATACGTCATTGAACATGTGGGGTGAATGGAGGGATTTCGAGGGAATCTAAGTGCAGACCTAAAGTCTGATAGGGATCATCCCTACAAGTCTACAACGTGGGAAAAAGCTGACTTTGCAGATTTTAAGAGAGCGTGATTATATAAATTAAAGTTAAAACGGAATCGTTTTTGGAAATAAGAATGAACACTATCTTTTAAAGAAGAGAGTGGGAAAAATTAGGAAATTAAATTATTATTGTGAGAAACTAATAGGAGTTAAAGTTAAATAATTACATGTATGTATATATATATATATATATATATATGTTTGTGTGTATGTATATAAATTATGTATATAACTTTATATATATATATATATATATATATATCCTCAACAAATATTCAATTGCTTAAAATCAGATCAAATAACTGGCGTGCGAGAGAAAAGTTTGCATCAAAATGGCTTCTTAAAAGTTTTGCTTGTGCAAATAGAAAGCAGTTTCGCGCTCGCGAATTTCGTTCTATAAATGACGCTGTATTGTAGAAACAGAAGAAACAAAATTCATTACAAAAAATTTAGGTCATTTATTTAATAGAAGAAAAAAAAGCACAATTTTAAGAAGCTGCACATAATTTATAATTGTAAGCCCGGCTACCATATTTCAAAAAGTGTGCCTCTTGTGGATCGAACCCGAGTTGTCATTTTTGATTCACTGTAAAAATCATTTTTTTCAAACGAGACACGTATGTCAATTAAATTCGCGGTTTTGCAGCGCCATCTATGATTGAAGCTCGAAACTATTTTTTTTTTTCATTTTGTACACAAGCAAGAAAACTTTTTAGCTTCGGAACCATTGAGGTCCAAAACCGAACTCTCGTATGCTAACTGATTTTGTATTAAATTTTGAAATTTTTGTTCACCGAGTACTTAGAATTAATTCTTTTTTCAGAATCTTCAGAAGAAGCACGATTTCATTCTCCAATCTGTCTGAGAGTGTGAGAAAAGGAGAGAATCAACTAAGATCTTTTTCATCATTTCTAGATAAAGTGATTTTTAAAAAAATGGAGGTAAAATGAACGCTCTTTTCCCTCTTTAACTATTATGACCTTGACAAAATTATTTGTCGAAAAAATTCAACACTTGTAAAAAATGCATTTTCTTAGAACTTACAAAGGAATCAATAAATATAAATCGAATTTTTTGGAATCGGAGTGCTTCATGTATGAGAAGGGGAGAAAAAGAAGAAAAAAAAAGGAGTTCGAATAAGGAAAGCTCTTCGTTAAAATTCTTCGTCAAAAATTAGATGGGATGAATGCACTTTCTTAGAACCGTATCAAGGAAACAAAAACTACATTTCGAATTTTCTGGAATCCTACTGCTTCTAGTATGATAAGAATTTCAATGCAAATGTGTTCCTCTTTGAAAGCAGCTTTCAGGAAAAGAACAATATTCCGCGTATAATCAATTGCAGTTCAAAGAAAAACTGCCACTTTTAGACCTGAACGGACATGCCTCGAGTACTTTTCTTTTAATAACGCTGTTGAACGAAAATTCCGTCCGATTCTTTTATGCATGCAAATGACAGACATCTTTCAATGTCACTTGGATAAGCAATACATCATGATAACATGTTGGCAACGCGTAGAGTTATACATTAGGATTATTTTCCCCGTATTGTGATGTCCCATTTTGTTCTTTCCCGTTCCATCTTCTGCTGGAATGCATTCCGTTTCATCCTCACAAAAGGGTTTTTCGTTTATCTTTTCGGAGTGATTCCTGCCTTCGTCTTTGAAGTATCCGACAAGTGTTCCGGTCAGTGGACTCAATTTTTGTGATGTATGGGAATTCTTACAGCAGAAGAAATAATGAGAGAAAAATCTGCTTGTAGCTCCATGTAAAAGAAACACAAGGAAAGAAAACCATACCTTAATAACTTAGAACTTTTAATAAAGTCTAAAGAAGATGTTTATTGCTGTCAAAATGAAATAAAATGCAAGGAACGTAACAAGACGATTATAAAAGGTCAAAAGAAAAATAGGGAAAAACGTTTAACGCGATATTGATGGAGTTGAAATATCTTTCCGTGTTAAACAAGGTATGCGAAAAAAAATCAATATTGCCGATGTCATCAAATTTTTTTAACAACAGTGGCGGTGATTGGCAAATATAAGTTAGACACACACAGAATTCTATAAAATTAGCAACAAAATGGTAAATTAGTGACGTTGGGCTGTTCGCGATTTTCTCTTCACTATCCACGGGGATCGATTTGAATTGCATAAAAATACAATTTCTTCCCATCCAAAAGGAATCGAGATTAGGTAAATTAGACGAAGATGGAATTGGAGTGAAGTGATTCAGATTTTATGATATATATATATATATATATATATATATATATATATATAATAGAATTAATGGAAAATGAAGGGAGATAGAGGATAGCGACTTGCTGTCAGAAAATTGCAATTCAGATTGAAAATCTTCTGTTAGTTTTGAGGACTGAAGAGAGTTCTACTAAAGCATCATTAAGCTATGTAGTTACTGTCGAAGAGAGAGTTGTGGAATAAAGAACGAGTAGACTGTGGTAAGATAGATTTCTTATTTAAATCATAAATAAAAATTGTGAGTTAGATTGGGGTTTTAAGAAGAACGACATTAGATATTCTACAATGCTAATAAATAAAGAATTGCTTCTCTCCCCTCTACCCCTGTATCTTCAATCGGAGTTTAGTAGTTTTTAACTAATATATTAGATTGGAATAGAGGCCGCGGTAGCCTAGATGTCCTTGTTGCGGACTTGTGGCAGGCGGCTTTCTTCGAGTCGAAGGTTCGAGCCTCTCATGAAGGGATTCTCATGAACTCACAAAAACTTGGGGGGAAAATTATAAAAACTATTTATTTTTAATTGATATAAATAACAATTGTACAATATAAGTTCATAAACTCCAAAATTTGAGCCTTTTATTTATTTTGAGCTACAAAATATAAAAACAAATAAATTATATTAGGTCTGTCGGAAAGTTCTGTCCGTTTGAGAAGAAAAAGAATGTAATATATTTTTAATCCATCTGTTGTACAATATATTTTACTTATGAAGGTAAGTATTTTTGAAAAAAAACTTCGTCTGTAGAGGCGAAGAACTCAAATAGTGATAGGTTGAAGTATGCTTCAGCTTTGAATTTTTTTTTTTTCGTTTCAAAACATTTTGTATGGAGATAAACAAGTGATAATTAGAGGTCTGAGGAGTATGGAGGGTGCGACACAAATTCCCAGCCTAGCTCTGTGATTTTGTGACGAATCGACAAAGCAGCACGTGGTTTGGCAGTATCATGATGTGCTTCATAAGGAACATCGCTTCTTTTCTTTGAGTGCTTTGTTTAAGGTATCCGCCTACCTTCGGAGAGGACTTTTTTTAAATAATTGAAAAAATAACTTTTTATATTCATTATACTATAAGATAAGGCTAAAAACTTAAAATACAATCTAAAATTTGCATAAATTAATAATTGTTTTAATATTTCAGCTCAAAAAATACATAAAAATAGCAGTAAAATGGCACTTGTGCAAAACACCAAAACTGAAATTTAAATTAAGATATTTCGATTCTGTAAATTTTATTACGATGAATTGAATCTAATTTAGGATTTGTGCTTCTCTCACAATTATAACCCTGAAAATTAAATATTTATTGGAAGTCGTACTTTAACATACAGAAAAACCGTACAAATTTCTGAAGAGTTATAACTTTTATCATCAATGAAATGCAAAGTAATCGAATTATAACAATAGGAGAGGTTCAAGTCCTGAATTCACTTTCATAGAGTATTCCATGAAAGTTTCATAGCATTATATACATAACTTTCTTCAATACGATGTTTTGCGCTGAAGCAAAATATGAAAATCTTGATTTTGAGAAAATGCTGAAAATACATTTCAATCTAGAAATTTGCTTAATTAAATAAACATTTAACATTAAAAGGCCCCTGATTTGTAAATTTCACTATCTGTATTACTTAAATAAGTTATCTTTTTCTTCCTGATGACCTTTAAAACTTTCCTACACTTACATTTAACAGGTGTTGTATAACGCTTCAATTCCCCGATTCGATTGTAATCCAAACTTTTGTATCCCTTTATAGTGAAGTAGCCCGGATTTTCAATGTTCAGTTTATTTAAGACTTGTAAGCAGCCTTGACGTCCTTCGTTAAACTGTATAATTGCATCATATGCACTCAATTTCACAGTTTTAAAACAAATAAAAACTTCCTTTAGTACTCTTTATCATATACACCATTAAAATATTCATTTGGATTTTGGGTCTTAGCAAATACATCTTGCATGTTGGAAGATATTTTAATGGCAATGTTACGTAAAATATCAATGAAAAACAAACATTAAAGTTCCATTTCCGGTAGCAGCATGCTACTTCTAGTGCTAAAATTTGACACAGACTATTATTAAAATGCTTATAACTCAAGTTCTATGTAAGATAGAAACAAAATTGAAACTAATATAGAAAGCTAAGAAATCCAGTTTTAATAATAGTCCTTAAATAAAAAAAAATCGACTTTTTGACTGAAAATCGCGTTTTAAAGGTAGGCGGATACCTTAAATCGTCCGTTTGCTGTCAGTATTTCTCTGAAGGGAGCTTTTCGTTAAGTTTCAAAAGCTCGAAATGTATTGGTTCTCGAACGTCTTACCTTATCCAGGCTCAATCTCAATTTAGAGATGAAAGGGGACAGATAGTCCATGCTGTAAATATGCTCTTTTCCTTACGATGTATTCGAAAATAATCAATTTTTCATCACCAATTATGCGATCCAAAATAGGTTTGTTTTCATTCCGAGCAAACAGAGATGTGCATAGGACGATTCGATGAAGCAAATATTTCTCACTTAACTCGCGAGGCACCCATTTGGAATGTTAGTGGACCAATCCTAGTAACTACAGAATTTATATTGTATAATAAATGTTATTAAATCCATGAAAAATGTATCATTTTCTTTCACTTTATTAACGGATAGAACTTTCCGGTTGACCTAATATTAATTATTCATTTTTAAAACATAATTTTAGGAAACATAAGCAATACATGCTTTTATCACTCAGCCTGGTATTTAACTCTGCCATGAACAACCCGGCAGCCGAAAATGCCCTCTCAGCTTCGGTTGATGTTGGAAGTACTGTTTTCCAATCATCACCCATAGTCTTATAATATTTGATCGATTTACTATTCAGTCAAATATCTTTAATTCTAGTTCACCCTAGAACTCTTGCCGGTTGAACAACGTAGGAACTTTGTCTTTGAGTGGATCGCTTTTTCTAATTTTTAGTACAACCTTTAAGATTTCTTTTCCAAAATTTCTGTGCTCTCTCCTTCAAAGTGAGAAAAATTGGACAGTGACTTGACTTCCTCGCGAAAAGTCCTTGTAATTATTTCAGCTAGTAGAATCATAGAGATTTAATTCGGTAAACTGAAAAAATTAACAATAACTACATCATCATCAACATATTTTTTCTCCTAAAATTTAGAGATGTTGTCTTAATTTAACTCAACTCACTAATTATAAGGACCAGAGAACATTTCATATTCAAACAAATTCTGGGTTTTGTTGATTCAGTTCCTCAACAATGAAAGAAAATACTCCTTCGGCAGTTAGTAAAGTCGCTTTTCTTAGTTTGTCCAGGCCAATTTTCAACTGTTTCAAGTCTGCTACAATAGCAATCAGAGTTTCAAATTTCTATATTAGCGAAGATTTGTGTGTGTGCTGATCTTCAATATCCATTAATGCTTTTGAAATTGCTGATTTCATCTCTAAAAACTTTTCAAGTGTTGTCAACAAACTATTTCTGCGTACTTTGGTGTATATGCGATTTTTTTTTTATTTATTAACGTCGAAATAGGAAGTTTCACGAAGGCTAGTAGCGACGAACCTCAGCATTTTGAACCTCGTTCAAGGGATGAGGTCTTACATATATATATATATATATATAATATGCGGGCTGCTGCAAAAGAATTCGTTTCCAAGGTGGCACACACAGTCTTTTGTTGGACAGGCCCTGTCTAAATGGAAAATGCAGTAAAACAACTTGTAGGAGCATTTTTTTTTTTTAAAAAAAATGAAAATTTTGTGAAACACTTATGGTTTTAGTTTAAATGCTCAACAAAATGGTAAAGTCAAAAATCACTTTCAAGAATTTTTTATTTTTCAAATTTTGGCCATGCTTGGTTAAAATTTAGTAAAAATTAACATTTTCGCTAAAGTTTATATAACAAATTTTAATTAATATATTTATATTTTTGCTTCAACAATATATTTAATATGCATAAATATGTGTTGTGGAGCAGAAAAATACAATTATATCTTAAAATTACTGAGTAATACCAAAATTTATAGAAACCCAACAGGATTTTACAAAAAGATATATTACTTTTTAAAATAAAAATAGCTCTAAAATAAATAGTTAACAACTTAAAAGCTATGTTTGAGATTCACAACATACTTAGAGATGTACAGAACATTGTGGTAAAATTTCATTTGAATGTATGAAATACTTTTTAAGAAAGGAGAATTTTTGCAATCAAACAAAATTAAAATCGTAGTTTTTCAGAACATGCAAATCTATAAATCAAAATTAAGTGAAAAATAGTTGCCAGATATACTTACAACTGTAATAAATAAATAAATGAAACTAAATTCTATATTAAAATACTAAATTATGCATTCACATCGTTTAAAAATGAAGAAGCAGCTGTTTAAATGCATTGTTAACATTTCAATGGCTTAGTTTCGATCTCGAAACATTCCACTTCCGGTCGCTTTAAATTGAACTTCTGGTTTAAATTCTGGGCTTAAACTTTGTTTCTAGGTACCAAACGTAGCCATTTTTGAAATCGTAAATATGCGGGATTTAAAAAAAAATGTAATAAACTTTCGAAAATGTTTATGAAAGCGGTGATTTTTGTGTACGAATATACCTTAAACTTCTGTTGTTTACAAAGTAGACGTCTTCTATTAATAGGATTCAATTCGTTCAATTTCCGTAAAATTCATATGAATTCCGTATTTATATAGAATTCGGAGAAATCAGAAAAACACGAGAATTGTATAGAAAATTTGAGCATTAATTAATTTTTTTCTGTGGCGATATGTAAAAAGCAAAGTCTATGAAAACTGTCCCCAAATAATAGTTGATCTGAATATTTCCATATTACAAGAAGGATGCAAGAAGTCACTCCCAACATCTAGAAAATCCTTTCTCAAAATATACGGAAACGAGTACAGCTTTGCCTCTTAGAAGGGAGCGAATATTTTGAACATTTGTTGTAAAGGAAGGTTCAACACTTTTTTTTTTATATGTTACGTTTGAAGTCCTTTTCACCATTAGTGTAAAAATAATTATTTTAGAGTTCATTGCTTATGAATAGTAAATTAACGCGTCATCAGTACGGGAACTTTTAGAACATCTAGTATATAGTTTAGAATAAAAAGTACTTTCTAATCCCTCCAATATCTTTTACAGGGTGATCAATTTAAAAGAGGTACCCGCTTGTATTATCCGCCTATAATATATGGAGTAAGACTTTCAACATCATTACTTTTTTAATACGTCTATATTTAATGTGCGGGTATCGTTTTTATCACTTTCTAAATACGAAAACTCGTTTTTACAACATAAATTCGCTTGAACATCATTAGTAATTTTTAATCCGATTCTGCACAAATGATTCTAGTAAATCGCCGGCTTCTTTCAACGTTTTTTTTATTATTATTTTTAAATTTTTGAAAGCTCATTTCGTAAGATTATGAATGGCAACAATAAAAATCGTCTGCATGAACTAATTCTTTGATTTCAATGAATTCCGAAGTGCACCTGGACATAATTCAAACATTTATTGTTTCACTTGAGATACAGGACAGTTACTGCTGGTTGTAGCAAGACGGAGTCACTCCACACACATCAAACCTAATAATGAAAGTGCTTAAGGAATTCTTTGATGACCGTTTAATTTCAATAGGTTTCTAATCACCATGGTCACCAGACTTCACCCCGTTAGATTTTTTTGTGTGTGGGGTTATCTCAAAGATAGGGTTATCCAGAGAAGTCCTACAAACATCGATGAATTAAAACAAATCATAACTGAAGAAATCTCGTCGATAACACCAATAATATTGTGAAGAGTGTCAAAAAACTTTGTTTGGCGTGTTCATGTTTTTTTCATTCAAAATCGTGGTGAATATTTTCAACATTTGCTGTAAAGAATGATATAGTAAAAAAAATCAGTTCAATTATGTTTTTCAAAAATAAAATTATCACAGGATTAAGTAACATTGTGCGTCTCTATTTCTGTTTTATTGCCTCACAAATAAAGTTGTAACAGTCCAACAGTTTTGGAAATTGTCTCCCACACTCAAAAAAGGCTCAAACAATTATACTTCAGTGTTAGAATAGTTGCCACATCCGTCAGAGTTAAGGGTAATATGAAAAACCAATGAGTACTTTTTTAAATTGATCACCCTGTTTAAGAGGAATTAAATCGATACTTGTAATCTTTTATCAAAATTTTGAAAAATTAGACGTGAAGAAATTATATGAAGCCGACTATTTACATTTTTCATACCATATTCATGTTAATGTTTTGCTCGCTTAAAAATTTTACTTTTAATTAAAGCATTTAATTCTGGAATTAAAATGGTACAGTACTCTAAAAGTGACCAAAACATCAGAAAAAATTTATTATTTTATTTTAATTGTATGAATTTTCTAAATATGTACAAATTTTTATATCTATAATTAAATTATGTAGTGAGTTATATAAATTTTTTAACAAGTGCGAAATCATTTCATTGACCTTTCACATTTTAAGCAGCTTTTTTTTCAACTTTTTATTTTTCCGCGATGGTCATGTATTTAAAATACTAAGGCTTTCTTTTTTGTAATCAAGATAAAGTTTTGAAAATTTTTTCCTGTTTGTTTTGCATAATATGTTTGATAATTCTTTGCATGGAATAAGGATTTAGATAACTATTTTTTTTTTTTTAAAGATCCACAAAATAAGATACAGTTTTTTATATATTTTTTTGTTTTTTGTAATATTTGATAGAGACAAATCTTAAAATTATAAATGATTATAGTATAACGAAATCCCTGCACAGAGTTTTGAGAAACGCATCTAAGAAATTGAGAAAAAAATTGATTAAAAATACTGAAATATGTTGAAAAGTTATAATTTTAAATAATTGTTTGAAATTGAAAATTTTTCTTCCGAAATGAATACTTTATGCGTGCTCAAATACGGTGCTGAAATGAAGTTTTTTTTCTTCATCTGAAATTAATATTCTATGTGGGCCCAAATAGGATAAGGAAATGATTTTTTTTTCCTTCTAAAATGAGTATTTTATGTGGATTCAAATACGGTGTGGAGAAATCAATCTTTTTCTTCTGAAATGAATAATTTATATTTGTTCGAATAGGGTGGATATAAATTTTTTCTTATAAGTATTTAACTAAAAAAAAAGTTGCACACTGGATACTGTATAAATATTTGATATACTTTCCTCCACTCAAAGTTGGTTGGTTGTATGAGTTTATGACACTGTATTCCTGTGGTATATATTGTGACAAATCCAAGGTTACTGTTACCAATTTAATGATTAAAACAATTTAAAAATTCAAATTCAGGAACAGAGGATAAAAGAAAGCTTTCCAAAATTATATGTATGGAGTGAAATCAATGCCATTTAAAAAGTAAAAGGTATTTATTTGGGGATTTCCCCCCAAACCAAGGCAATTAAAGATAGTGTATGTGATTCAAAATGTTTAAAACGAGCGAACAGCAAAACATTCAGTTAAATGTATCTTACAGACAAAAGGGTTACACATGGGGATGTTTCCCCAGAAGTGATGTTCAGATGAAAGTCTCGTGTGTCCGAGTGTAGCCGAGGCTGATGCACGTTAGATCTGTCGTGGCTCGAACTCCTCCCTTAGGCGTGGTTTGGAAGTTAGGAGAGGAGGGGGTACCAACTCAGGTGTCATCCTCGTCACTTGGCCGAGATTAAAAATTACGAGGTCCGTCGCCAATAGCCCTCGTGTTGCTTCTAGTGGGACGTTAATAAAATCAACCAATCTTGCGTCCGATGCGTAAACGTGTTGTAATCACGTTCTGTCTCCTACATGAAAATGAATTCCAAGGAGAAATGATAGGGTTTATATGATACAGTTTATTCTCTATTTCAAGATTCCATTGATTATGAATAGCTGATTTAATGCATTTTATGATATCACAATATGGAATGGTGGGAGAGGAAGCAGACTTTAGCAGCAACATGGACAACATCATTTCCTTTGATATTCACATGAGAGGGTATCCAACAAAAATTCCTTTGGATATTGTCGAACTTTATGTTACCATTTTTTTTTAAAGAGTCAATGATCAATCCGTGTGAAGAATGATTCGGATCATTTAAAGATTGTAATATATTTATGGAATCAGTGAAATTTTCGTTGGGTCGATTGGAGACACTTTCTGAACAGCGGAAACCTCTGCTATAAAAACAGAACATGAAGTTTAATGTTTAGTTTCGTTTTTAATTAACGTCGCACTAGAAGCAACACGAAAGCTATTGGCGACGGACCTCGTAATTTTGAACCACGGTCAAGTGACGAGGATGACACCTGAGCTGGCACTCCCTCTCCTAACATTCACACCATGCCAATGGGAGGACTTTGGGTCCCGACAGATTTAACGTGCATCAGCCCCGGCTACACGGCGGGATTTTGGCGGCCAAGGATCGAACCAGCGACTGAACGAAAACCGCTGGCCGTTAGTCCACGACCTTGTCCACTAGACTACCGCGGCCCAGGATGAAGTTTAAAATCACGGAATGAATTATCAATTAAAAAAAAAATCGACATGATTCGATGACTTAGAACCGCTAGCGTAGATGTGCTTGAAATCAGTGTATTGTTCAGAAAAGTTATTAAAAAGTTGAATAAAAATATTTTATAAAATGTCTGATTTTTCAAAATTTATAAAAAAAAAAAGATTTTTAAAAACAAAACTCTGTTCGAACCAGGTGGGAAAAAAAAAACTCGTTTACTTTTATGACGTAGGCATAGATAACTCATAGCCCCCGATTAAAATATGCATCTTTCTATGAAATTGAGGTATGTTTTTTTTTTTTTTCTCGATAAAATCAGACTAAATAAACTTTTATTTGAAAAACATAAAAATGGCGATGGAGGAGTTCTAAAATGATATTGATGGAATATAAGTTGTACGCTGAAGTCTACGGAGTTTTTTCCATCAAGAAACTACGGCTAAAGGTTAAAAATGTAATCTACAAGACCGTACTATTAAGCCAGCTCAAAAACCAGAAATATCTTAACTCTTCCTTACCAGTTCATTTTTATTCATTTCAGACAATCCTATAACAAAACAATCAGAGCTTTGATTGTTACTATGTACCTTCATCAGCATAAAGACCGGACCGAAGCCATGATTTTTGCTGCATGCAAATTCCTTCTTCCGAAGAACACTACAACAAAACAGATTCGAACGAATGAAAAAAAGAACAAAAACAGTTCTCGAGTCGGCCAAAATCGTGAGTTAAGTTGACGGAACAATAAAAAGCGCCACTAAGATAGAGGCAGAATGGATGGCAACTTGTTAAAATCGTTTGGTCTCGTGTCACGGAAGAGAAACTGCTTTCCCTATCGAATGGAACGAAAAGACTGCCATTTTTCAAACGGCGCTCCCGCAGTGCAGAAGGTCTTATCTGCCCGATGCAGTGGAAGCCATTACGTCAAACAATTTACTTGGACTTTTTTCTAAAAATCTTCTTTTGTGCTGCTGTCTTCGGCGTGTTTCATTAGGCAAACGGATGAGACAAGACCGGAGGAACGATTGTCATTAACTATAACCGTGCCTTTTGTAAAGATAAGAACGCAAAATGTTTAGGTCAAAGGCTAACTCATAAACTCTTCCTCTAAACAAAATTGACTGGTTTCAGCGATGTTTTGTGAGTTTCTCACGAACGATGTTGATGCATCCTTTAATTTTTTGTTATTGTTCGCTATCAATCAACAAAACAGATCCTTAATAAAATTTTTTTTTTCTTTTTCTTGATGTTGTTCGTTGAACTTGAAAATATCGTTCTGAATTACGATTCTTAAAGATCAAAATTCCCATCTTGATTACAAAATTTATTACGGTTGCATTTATTTTGTAGAAGAAAATTCGTAGTTATGTGCTTATTCTCAAATGATATACAGTGAAAGACAAAAAAATGTGATCGCTAAGTTTTCACAAATGAAATATTTTCTTTCAAATACGTAATTAACATGACCCGTGTGGTGACCGGGAAGGGCAGAATAGTCCCATTGTAGCTCATGCATGTCGTAAGAGGCGACTCAAATGGGTACCCAGCGTCTGGGGGTATAGTCGGGCACTCTGCCCCTGGGGATTATATCAAGGGACCTCAGGCACTTGCCTTCTTCAGGTAAGTACGGGCATCATGACCCCGAGGCACCTTAGTGATCTTTTTCTTTCCCATGGGGTTTACTGTCTTTGGTAAACACGAGTGACGCACTCCCGGGATACCCTAGCGATCCTTCTCTATTTTCGACCCTCCTTCTTGTCAATCACTTTCAACCGTCGGCTAAGACTTCGCTACCATAACCACTAGGTTACCGCGGCCATTTAAACCAACTGTAATTACAAAAAGAACTAATCCACTTAATGGGGGAAAAATACAAATATTTTTACGTACCGCATAAAAAAAAAAAAAAAAAAACCCCAACTTGACAGGTCTTCCATTCAACTTTTTTTCATTTTTGTAGATACCACCACTTTTTTCTTAGATATTCTTAAAATTGGTTAATATGTTGGCTCTTGTGTTAATTTCTAGAAAAGTTTGACAGACTCTGCCATGGGGAAACAAACATCTCTAGAAACAAGATGGGGGAGATAGAATTCAAGTAAAGATGGAAAATCATTTCGTGAAATAGGATAAAGTGATCAAAGTAGCTATTTCACAATCAGGAAGATCAATGATACATACACCAAGTACAAACAGGTTAAGGATTTTCAGAGTACGGGAAGGCCAAGACGACCTACTGATGCAAAAGCGAGCAACGTAGCACGAGAGATCAAAGAAAATCAGTTTCAATTGCTTTAAAAATGTCGCGAGACATTTTACAAACATCAGGAGAGAAAACGGATTGTTTTATTTCCCTCGCACTTAGAAGCAACACGAGGGCTATTCGTGACGGTCCTCGTCATTTTGAACCTCGGTGAAGTGACGAAGACGACACCTGAGCTGTCACATCCCTCTCCAAATTTCGACATCACGCTAGGGAGAGGACTTGGAGCCTTGACAGAGTTTAATGTGCAATTGCCCGCTATACGACGAGTCTTCAGTAGCATCAGGACTCGATCGAAATCACGATTCGACGAAACAACGCTTGCCACCAACGCGACCACTAGGCTGCCGGACACCAAAGAAAAACAAACGAAATATCAAATACCCCCTTTTTATTTTAATTTTGTTATCAACGCTATCTGTTTACTTTTTTGACGCATAAAATGTAATGCTTTTCCATTCAAATTGATAGATTTCTTGTTAGCCCCCTAAGGAGTTATTGTTTCAGTTAACGATAAAATGATATCCGAGTACTTTTCAATGCTTGCTTTCACCAGTAATGGAATTAGGAGAAGTAATGAGCCTAATTTTAAAAAATGTGTCATTATAAACTTCTCCTAATTTTTTTTTTTTTTTTTTTTTTTTTGCTATATAAAATAAAACACATAGTAACAATTAATTCATTTTTCGACAAAAATAATTTCATTTAGCTTAAAACATATTCCATTGAATAATTTATCATTTGCTTTCATTTTAATAACTGAAAAAAATATTATAGTCCCCTTCAATACAGGATTATCAAAAATGAATCATCCTATTTTAAAATGCTATATTTTCATAAATAAACGATACAGAATAAGTAATACATAAATGTAAAGGAAAAATATCGAAGATTTTTTTTTGCAAGTGTTCGATATAACTTCCTTTAGTTACACGTATTATGTCAATTCGATATGTAAATTCCTGCCAAACACGTTGTAAAGAGTCAATGGTAAGCATCAGAAATCCGTTGCTTCAGTTCAAATAAATTCTTAAGCAATAATGGTGCACACACTTTATCATTTACAAGCCAAAGAAAGAAATCCCATGGGGTATCATGGGAATCGCATATCAGGTGACTTAGGTGGCCAATTATGTAATATCAAATAATCTGGTCCACTGTGAGGTAATTCCATGAAAGCTTCTAAAACAGGTTTCGTGAAATAGCTTCACGAAGAACACACGAAGGCTATTTTTCACGATATAAAACTTCCACAGATTTCCTTTGTATTTGGATATTACTATTAATTTGCATCGTTTCATTTTGAAAATATGGAATCTTGATATCGGATGAGTCATTTCGAATAAATCTGGTATTTTATCACCTGCTTTAATTTCAATATTTAACTGGATAATTTAATTATTATTTTTTAAAAGTTAGCATCTTTGGTGGCTTAATCTGTTTTTTTTTAAAACGTTTTCATGTTCACTTGGTGTGTGTGTCATCAAATTTTCGATCGTTAATTTAACCAACTTCCCATCAAGCTAGAGCTCTGAAACTTTGGGAATCGTTCTTACTCGTTTGACAATGCAATATTTAGACATTTGCGACAAGTTTTAGCTGATATTTTCTTTAATAATGCAGTTTAGCCCAACCACTTGGTGCGATTTCAAAAATTGGCACCAAACTTGGCGATTTTTTTGTTTGGCTGAACGTTAAGTCCGTAAAACGGACCAGGGTAGCCACATTTGGCAAAATACCGCCAAATAATTCTTGTCACATAGGGTGGTTGGGTTATACTGCATTCCAACCATTTAATTTACCGTATGAATTAATTAATTTTAGTTAGTTTTAACGTTTTTATGTATTTCACTTGGTGTGTGTATCATCAAATTTTCTATCGTTAATTTAACCAACTATCCATCAAGCTAGAGCTCTGAAATTTTGGGAACCGTTCTTACTTGCCTAACAATGCAATATTTAGGTATTTGCGACCAGTTTTAACTAATATTTCAATAATTTTCTTTAATAAACTTTGCCACCATATAAAAACGTTGGTTTTTTTTTTATCTCGAATTATTTGTATTTTGTTTTTATTTAACGTTTATAAATTGTAATATTCTACTTGAATAAGCTTTTAGTTGTGTAGACTTACTTTGCATTATAAGTCAATAATATAGCTCATATAAAACATTATATAAAAGAAAAAGGATTACATTATTTTTTTTACTGTCACTGCATTCTGTTTCCCGTTACAATAAATAGCCACATATAGAGAGACAATGCATGGATTAAGATGTTCCACAAAATTTCCTCTAACGATACCAACAATAGTATTAACAGAAATGATTCGAAAATAAAAAGTAACCCGCAGCTTTATTCTTTTTTCCCCCTTCAATTTATGGCATCAAGTTAGCTGTAATGAAATAAAACCCATTAACTGCGGGAGCAGCAACAACGGAGAGGAACGTAACTAATTTTCCCTTCCATTGAAGGGCGAAGATAGGTCGAGTATTTCACAGATATCGTAAGCCTACATAATTTATTATAGTTATGGTTAACAAGCTCTTTTTTATCGTACCTTTTAGTCATTATTTATGATTTAATCTATCCCCAACGTAGGGTTTATTTGATGTCTGGGTATTCCTATCTGTGCTAATGATATTTCGATTCGGTCAAAGTTTGCTACAGGAATTATTTCATTTCCCCGCCATTGTCATCAGTTGTACAAAGCAAGTGCCTGGATAAAATGTAGTTTAAAGGCTAAGACCTTTTCCGATCGAATTTCTGTAGCATGTTAGATTTGGCATTACTCCATTGCTACAAAGCAAGTCTCCATTCTGTTAAAAAGACGTAAAAGTTTCATTTTTATTTTTCGGTTCCATAACCGAATGTGTTAAATCTTTATGGTTAGCTGTCAAAGCATATAAAATTTGTTTACTTTATCAATGATAAATCATTTCCTGGAATAAAAAAAAGAAATGAGATTTTTTTAGGGGGGGGGGAGAGGGAAGATCTTTTAAAAAGTTTCTTTGAATTTTCTATAGTTACAAAAATAAAAGCTAGAAATATGCCCGAATAAATAGAATTTTTAAGAAAGAGCCTTAGTTTAGCTTTTATTAAAGTCGCACTAGAAGCAACACAAGGGCTATTGGCGACGGACCTCGTAATTTTGAACCTCGGTCAAGTGACGAGGACGACACCTGAGCTGGCACCCCTCTTCCTAACATCCACACCACGCCAACGGGAGGACTTTGGGCCCCGAACAGATTTAACGTGCATCAGCCCCAGCTACACGGCGGCCAAGGATCGAACCCGCGACTGAATGAAAACTACCGGTCACCAATCCGAAACCATGACCATTTAAGATAGAATCATTAGGAACAATTATGGCTTTTTTACAAATATGTATTTAGCATTCTTCATTGAGAAGAACGTATACATTAGCCTCACATTCTTTCTTCATATTTGTTTTTTCTAGATGAAACTTTCAAGGAATGATATATATATATATATTCCCGATTTATACTTCTGAAAACAATTAAGGGATATATTGAATTCGAATACGAAACTGCGATGACGATAGTAAAGTTTTATTGGCGCAAGAGCCAGATGTGGCCATACTGCGCCAAACGAGTTAAATCTGTGATCTAGAGATTAAAACGTTGATAGACAAAAGGTCATATGAGAAAAGTCTATTGGCGCATGAGCCAAATATGACTTTGCTGCGCCAAACAAGAATTAACTGTGGTCTAGACGAGAAGAAATTGAGGAAAAGACAAATAGATTGACAAGGAGGGTTGAAAATAGAGAAGGATCGCTAGGGGAATACGAAACTGCAGATGATGATAAATTTAGTATATATACATACGTCTCGGGTATTGTAAGATATAAGAAAAGGACAAAACAATACATCGGAAAAGAAGCGCTTGAATCTTGTTCGCAACATTTGCCGGTTAAAAAAAAAATTCGTGCATATCATAAAGATGAACATCTTCGGTAAATGAGTTTCGACACGGAGTAAAGTTTCTCCATATGAGACAAAAAAATCGGTGAGTTTATAAAGAAAGGTTTCTGATTGATTGTTTAGAAATATCGGACTCACACAAGGGCTAAGACCAAAGGACTTCGCATTTTTCAACCTCAGTGAAGTGACGAGAACGACACCTGAGTTAGCATCTCTCTCTCCAAACTTCCACAGGTTTGCTTCTTAAGGCTCCCGTCTACCCGCCATTTTGATTTCGTTAGCTTAATGTTAATCCTATGGAATTCTGACTTTAATTCTCCTATCTTTACTATTTGAATGCAATAAAGTACATTTGAAAGAGCAAAAAATAATGAATGCTTCTGTGGAATTACTTTTTTCCTCCAATTTTTAAAAATATTCTTCAAAGACCAGAAAACTCAAAGACGATTAATTAAAATAAGAATAAAATTATTTTTAAAAATCTTAGGAAAAAAGTAATTCCACAGAAGCATTGAATATTTTTTGCTCTTTCAAGTGCACTTTATTGCATTCAAATAGATCAAATAATAAAGATGGGAGAATTCAAGTCAAAACTCCATAGGATTAACTGTTTCATAGCTTCCCTTAATCTACGCCATTTTGATTTTAATAGCTTAATGTTAACCTCCCAGGGAATTTTCGACTTGAATTCTCCCATCTTTATTATTTGATCTATTTGAATGCAATAAAGTGCATCTGAAAGAGCATAAAATAACCAATGCTTCCGTGGAATTACTTTTTCTCTCCAACTTTTAAAAATATTCTTCAAAGACCGAAAAACTCAAAAACGAATAATTAAAATAAGAATAAAAATATTTTTGAAAATCATAGGGTGAGTGAATGTAAAGTTTATTGGCGCAAGAGCCAGATATGGCTATGCTGCGCCAAACAAGATTAAACTGTGGTCTAGACGTGGGACAAGGTAAAAATGGTTGACAAGAAGGAGGGTCGAAAATAGAGAAGGATCGCTAGGGTATCCCGGGAATGCGTCACCCGTATTTGAAAATCATAGGGAAAAAAGTAATTCCACAGAAGCATTTATTATTTTTTGCTCTTTCAAATGCACTTTATTGCATTCAAATAGATCAAATAATAAAGATGGGATAATTAAAGTCGTAATCCCATAGGATTAACATCAAAATGGCGGGTAGACGGGAGCCTTAAGCTAGTTTCCTAAGAAAGTGGAGCCGTTATCTAGCGGCAGCTATACAGCCACGGAAGACATTATTAAAACGTTGTATACGTAAACCAGACGGCGTGGTTTCCAACAGAGCGCAGAATGCCAAGAAACCAGTTCATTTTATTCGCTGAAGAAGTTCTTAAACGAACAAAATTAAGAATTATAAAATACACCTTTTCTAAAAGAAACACACGATAATAACGTTTCGGGCGAAAACAAAGAAAACTACGGAGACTAGTTTGGTGTATCTTTGTAGGCGATCCGTTCGCTAGAATTTTTTCTTGCCTCAGATCTCTGGAAACTTGAGGATCATTTCCACAGAACAATCTTTTGGCGAAATTAAATGCAAAGCATCGTGTGGGTTCTTCTGTCATTTTGTAAAGTAAAAAAAAAAAAAAACTCCGATGGTGCTTACTTTCACTTCTCCACTCACCAGTGATCTGCCGGTGACCGAGGGATTTTGCAGGTGGGAGGGAGTGAATGTAAAGTTTATTGGCGCAAGAGCCAGATATGGCTATGCTGAGC
The DNA here is from genome assembly GCA_019974015.1 of Nephila pilipes. NCBI lineage: Eukaryota > Metazoa > Arthropoda > Arachnida > Araneae > Nephilidae > Nephila > Nephila pilipes. The sequence continues at coordinate 20,783 of BMAW01015988.1, forward strand.
CAAACAAGATTTAAATGTGGTCTAGACGTGAAAAAATTGATACAAAGATACAAATTGGTTGACAAGAAGGAGGATCGAAAATAAAGAAGGATCGCTAGGGTATCCCGGGGTGTGTCAGCCGTTGTTTACCAAAGGCAGTAAACCCTATAGGAAAGAAAAAGATCACTAAGGTGCCTCGGGGTCATGATGCCCGTACTTACCTGAAGAAGGCAAGCCCCTGAGGTCCCCATATATAATCCCTAGGGGCAGGATGCCCGGGTATACCCCCAGATGCTGGGTACCCATTTAAGTCGCCTCTTGCAACATGCATGACTACAGTGGGACTATTCTGTCATTCCTGGTCACCACACTTGTCTTTGCAGGTGGGAAGAAATTTCCACATGCGCTTCAAAATCGCCCACATTAGTCTGCCAAACCACTACCCCCCCGTCCCGTAACTTCATTTATTTAGCACAAAAAAAAATATGGTGATATTTTTTGAACACATTACTACATATATGTGCGTGTGGGCAGAACCCAAAATATTAACTTTAAAACAAAGTCGGATATTAAATAACACTAAATGTTAATTAATTAAGCCCTTAACGGTTCCAGAAATTTTAAGAAAACGATTTGTAAATGTCTATTTTTTTACTACCGGAATTGAAAGAGAATTGTATTTAAGGGCAAAATATATGGAAAAAATCATTTATTGGCCCAAAATTAGGTGTGTATATATAGAATTATCATTACCCTTTGTCCTACACATGCTGGTATGAAAAGTTAACTTATTTGCCATAACTTGATAATTCATTTAATATTCAAAGTCAACTTATATGTATAAAAGCACTTCAAAAAATTAAAACTATTTTAAATAAAAAATATGTTTTTTTTCATAAAATACTATCACTTTAAATACATTTTTTTAAATTTTTTCTTTCCTTTCCCCATTGCATTTCGGCAAACAGGAGGAACTTCAAAAAATACGGGTTTCTAGACATAAGAATTCAAATATGTGAAAACCTGGATATGTAACAACTCTTTTTTTTCATAATTATATTTAACAATTATAATATTTTTTTTTTAAAATAATTCTATTACTTTTTCAGAATTTTATATTTTTAGAATTGAAAAATAAATATCATCTGGAACAAAAACCTCTGTAAAGTATTGAATAGGAAAATCTCTCCATTTTAATCCACCCATTAATACAATTTAGTTCTCTTTGAACCAATAATATCAAAACCTATTTTGTCCAGCTATAATGAGAATTATGGAAATTATTTAAGGTGTCCTGATTTTGCTTTGACAACTGTATCATTCTGATGAACATTTCATCACTGATTTGCATTAAATGGAAAATTGCAAATTAAAACAATTTCTTAATTTTCCATTTTTTCTTATTCATTTATTGAAATTAATATTTCCAGCTATTTTACCAATCTCAGCGAATAGTAGAAGATTTTAAAATTACAAAACAGAAATTGAGTATATGCTCAGAGTAATCATACAAAATGTGTGATAGGACCTGTTACATATTCAAAGTTTATCAAAAGATGTGGAAATTTAGAGAATTGGGTACCATTTCAAGAATTGTCTTGAGCATGCCTAAAAATGTTAAGGTCCATCATAAAATTAGTCACAAGAGAAATTGTATTGGATGCTCAATTTGAATAAACAGATATTATTTTCCTTAGATACAGGGGTGGGAGAAAGAAAATCATATATTCCTTTTACTCTTAAAAATAAAGATTCATTTATTTCTCTTTCAGCTATACACATAACTTGAACATAAAAGAGGATAAGCTGCTGTGTCTGTTAAATAATGAAATTGAAGCTGCTACAAAAGAAGTACTCATGCACCAAGCCCCAGTGACCAACAGCTGTTTATCGTAAAGTCTTCTCTTTTGAATATGGTGTCTCTCATTTCTGTATAGCCATACAGCGTTCACATTAGAATTATTTTTTTGTTTCGGTGGAAAAATGTTAAGTGAACAAAGAATTGTTGTGAAACTTCACATGAAACTTGGAAAAAACAATACTGAAATTGATAATTTATTAAAAGAAGTGTATCACAATAAATGTTTATCATGTGCTCACGCTTTCAACTGGTTTAAGCGTATTTAAGATGGCCGAGAAGATGATTCATGCCCAGGTCAACCTTCCACATCAAAAACAGATGACAATATTAAAAAAACCCATTAAACTGGTTTGATCTGACTGCCGATTAAGTATTCACGCGGTTGTCGAGACTAGAAAATGACAAATAATCCGTACGGCAAATTTTTCCACCAAGACAATGTACCAGCTCATTTCACATTTGTCTGTAAAAGAGGTTTCTAACCAAGTACAACATCACAGTGATAGACCAACCGCCTTATTCACTGGATCTCGAGCCATGTGAATTCTATCTGTTTTCTAAGGTGAAATAAGCATTAAAAAGAACAAGATTTGAATGTGTTAAAGTTGTGAAAGAGAAAGCCACCTGAAGGAGCAGACAAAAGACTTACAGCATTGTTTCAAACAATGGAAGTTTCACATGGCGGATAAAGGAGGGGTGTATATTGAAGATAATAAGTAAATATGTATGAGATCAAAATAAAATGTTTTACTGCCTCAGTCTTGTTATTTAACAGCCACAACTTATGCATTATTCCAAACTACATTTCTTATAACAATTTCAGTAGTTTTTTTTTTGTATTGAATTGTACATTCTGAATCAATGATCATTACAGCAACTTGCTGGTTAATAGGGACAAGAAGTTTTAATGATGATTAAGGCAACAGAATGACATTTAAGTTTACATCTCCTGATTTTGACATTGTACCATGAAAGGACCTAAGATAGAATCATGGATCACATATTGTGAGCTTATCACCATGACCATTCAATTATCACAACTTTTCTTAGTAATACAAATAATTTCATCTCATAGTAGAACTAAACACTTTAATTTGACATACAAATATATCATTTAAGTAATCAATTTGTCTTGTGTCAGAGAGTTAAGTCTATTTCTCTAATCAAATATTTACATCAGTTTCATATAAAAAAGTTCAAGTTTCTACAGTAACACAATTTATACATTTATGTATGTGAACATAATGCAGACGCAGGTGGAAATGGGAAATAATATCAACATAATCAATTTTATATATGAAAAATATTTGTATTGTGGCAGTTCCAAGAGAATTGAACAACTAGTTAAAAAATTAAACATTGATTGAATTTCAAAAAGCATGCTGTGTGGAGTCATTCCTCTTTCTCTATCATGGTGTTGCCAGTTTAATAAATAGAAATAATGGCAATAATAATAACTAATGGTGTGATCCTTACAATCTATAAGAAGATATATAAGAGCACCTAAAAATTGACAGTTCCCCCTAACATATATAAACATTGAATACTCTCTATACATATAACTTTTTATAATGTATATATAAAGAAGAAAACTGCTTATATACACATACTTTTTTTTATTCAGAAGTACATACCATACACGTAGTTACAATTAAAAAAATAATAAAAGAGCAAATATAACAAGGACAGTACATGTTAACCAGAACACCCTCTGCAGCCACAATGAACACATTCTACAATCTTGCCCTAAAAATAAAAAAAATATATTCAAAACACTATTCATGTAACAAAATTAAGGACTTTCATGATAATTCTAAAATTACCTATAAAATTCATATTAAAACTATTCTTTTACATATTTTTTACTCATTTTCTTTTAGGGATTAGTTTGGAGAATTGAAAAGGAGCACTAAGATTATAAATAACAACTAAGCTTAGAGTTAGGATCATAAACTTTGATACTCAATTAACTGGACTTTTCTCCACAAAGAAAGAAAAAATGAAATTTTCTCATAACATCATCTAAATATCTTAATTTAAAAATAAAACAATTCTTTTCTGTATCGTTCAGCTTGACTCAATGTTTAAGCTATAACCAAAACTCTTCAAACTCATCTTAAAAATTTTGTGACTATATTAAAAATTTAATCTCTTTATGAAAAACTAAAATTTTATTTCACAAATAAGAATGAAATCCTGGAAATAATTTAAATTACAATGCTTACAATTATTTAATTTAATATGGACCAATTACTGAAAAATATTAGATGAAATTTAAAAAAATATATCAATATGTAAAGGTAAGCTAAGAGTTAAAAAAAAAAAAAAAGGAAAAGTAATTTATAGTATATTTTTTTTGCAAAATTAATTTTGCAAATGCAGTTTTAAATTTATCTTTTTAGAATAATAAAAAAGTAAATTAAAGGATAACAATTAATCCACATAAATTAAATTTTTTTTATAAATATACATTATCAATGTTACCTATCAGCAATTGCTGGAACAAGATGGAATGCGAGTGAGTGACTGTGAGGTTTTATGATGCAAGAGCCAAGGTAGGCTATGCTGCGCCACACATTTGTTAAAATACATTAAAATATATAATTTTTTAAACAGGTAACACACAGAAAGTAGTAATACAGGTTAAAAGTTAAAAATTCAAATTTGGTGTAAAAGGCCAATTTGTTTTAAAAAAGCAAATAAGTTATGGTGCGGGGTTTCCCTTCCAAGTCAGATAGGTTTAAAACATGATTGAAAAAAAATACGATGATGATTAAAAACAGGACACATAATTAAAATGTGATGGATTGTGTAAGGGACATGACAGGAAGGACATTCGGGAGCCCCCTCCCCAAGTAAGAGATGTCTGTGGGTAAATCGAGTGTGTCCAATGCGAAGGCGGGTCAATCTGACATTTGCTCTTCGCATTGGACAAACAGGCCATTCTTCAATGATTGCCTTCACCGAGTGTAGCTTGTTATTGTGTTGAAGATTCCAATATTCCTGCTATATCTGATAAATAGAATTTAAAATGGGACGTTGTATGTCCTCCAGTGGGACTGCGAGCTGCAGAGGATACGTTGCCAAAGGTGCAGCCAAGTCCACTTGTTCATTTCCTAAAATACCTACATGACTAGATATCCAGCAGACTTTAATAACATAACCCCTACTATACAGATAGCAAATATTATCAGTAATGTCAACCACTACAGAATGACTGCGATTGTCCAGACGTACCAATGTTTCCAAAATGCTCATGCTGTCAGTATATACAACGAACTTTCGTGAACTGGATTTCTCGACAAATCTGAGGGCACAGTAAATGGCGACAGCTTCGGCAGTATATATACTGCAGGAAGTGTCGAACAAGATGGAATAATAATACAAATATAATAGTATGAATAGCTTTCATCTTGACTTAATATACATCAATATATATTTATTACTCTGATAAATTGAATAATTTAAGTACCTGATTCAAATTAATGTGAAATTAAAAAGAACATTACACAAAAGGTTTTTCCATCCAAGAAAATTGTTAAACATATTCCATTACAACCAACTAATGTATTATCATAATCCATAATTTAAACAATATTTAAATTAAAAAGTTATGATCTGGTTAAAATAGAAACCTATAAAAATGACTCTTTTGCTCATTGCAATGAATATTAAAAAAAATTTAAACAAATAATTTGACAAAAATACGTCTCATGCTATATGTAACTACATATTTTAAATCAAATTAAAGAAACATTTATCTTCAATTTGTATATTGCATTTAAGATCATACAGAATTTTATATAAGCAACATATAAAAGTAACAATTTGTGAAAATATAAATGATCCATCAGATTAAACTTAAATTCAAAATTTTTTTGAATAAAGAGCTCTTTAAAAGAATGATTGCAATACAATGTGAATGTTGGTTTAACTTTGAAGTTACAAGATAATCATTTCACAAAATTTGTTTATATTTTAAAAAAATGATTTTTTTAAAAATTCATATCTTTATAAAACAATACTTTTTGTTAAATGGAATATTAGTCTTTCTTCTGCATTAAGAGTCAAACTTTATTTCATGAAAAGGGAAATGTGGAAATTAATCTAAGGACAAGCAACAAATATAAAAGTTAACATAATGTAAAATCCAATTTATATTTTTCTTACAAGTGAATTTTCACTTCGTTCTCTATTTTTGGCATTCATTTTGTATGTACAAGATTTAAAACAGAAACTAATGATTCTTAAAGAGTTTATGAGAAGAAATTGTAAGAGTGCTGAAAAGACAGTTACTATCAAAACTGATTACCATAATAATAATAAAAAAGATGGAACTTTTACTAAATCTGGAGAAGGAATTTTAATCAATGCGTTAAAAAAAGTATATCCTAGATCACAAAGTAATTGGTCTTGAAGATCTTTCTAGTATTAATTTCACAGATTTATTAAAAGCTATTAAAGTTTTGGAATATCTACAAAATAATCCTAACCTATAATACGGTTAGACGGGCAATAAATAGATATAATTCATTAAATTATCAGGGAAATATGGAATAATCCTTATTCTCATTTAAAAAGATTATATATATTGATACCTGGTAACTGCACCTGTTGTATTTATACACAAATTAGGAAAATCTACTTATAAAATGTTATTTTCCTCGACATTGAAGGTGCTTTTGATAAGTTTCTGATACAAATACTCTTTTGTATAAGGAAAGTTAAACCACAGATTTGGTGCAAGTTAAGAACTTCTTAGAGTGTAGAGATTTGGAAATTTTTGTTATAAGATTCACTAAATGGTCAGAAGCAATAAAGGTTGCCTTCAAGGTCGTTTTCTCCTATCCTTCCTGATTATCATTATTTTTAAACATATATTATTCAATCATAAGAACTCATTTGCTTAGGCTAAGCTAATGGCAATACGTTCATTGTAAGACGTAAATTCAATAAAACTATTTTTGAAATCATAGCAATTACCCAAAAGTATATGGGGTAGATGACATGAAGATGTAGGGATTAATAGTTTTAATCTTAATAAAGACTCCTCTCACACAATTTATTATGAAAAGATTAAAGAATGTAAGGATCCTCAACTTTTCCCAATAAGCTCTAAGCATATTCCAAAGAGTTAAAATACATAGAAATAATATGAGATAAAGCTTCGAACTGGAAACAGCATTTTCAAAACTGTTCAGAAAAATCAAATAAATTTTTTAGGTCTAATAGATATGCAGTTGGCAAAACATGGAGTTAATATCCATTTCATGTTTTTTTCCTTTCATTTATACAAAAATTAATTAATGAAGGATGACCCTGTGTAACTATGCAGATGTATTACAATCACTTATACAAAAAATATGGAACTTCTTTAGTATTTGCTATTTCATATTTAAAAATAACAATTACTCTTTTTATGAAACTGCATATATTTAAGTCTTCTCATTACAGTATCAAGATAAATTTCCCTCACAGTTGTATGTGGAGCTAAATGGCATTCAATCAATCATAAAACATCCCATAATTTTAGATAACAGAAAACAAAGAATGCAGAAGAAATAAAATTTAATTACTTAACTTCTTTCAGTAAAACAAACTGAAAATATTAATAAATTTTCATAACCCAAAAAGATTGTAAAGAATCTTTAAAAATAAGTAACTTAATTTTTTAATGATTATTAATATTGTTAAAATACTGAATAGTATTAAAAATGTACACTTAACTTGAGTTATATTTCTTACAAGTGATTGTAAGGATAAAACAAAAACTTATTCATAAAACTGATCTACAATAATATATATATATATTGTATAACAGTTTTATATATATTTTATATAAATATATATAACTTCAAATAGCAATGTATTCAGGATATGCATTTGAAAAAATTAATTTTCTAACTATAAGTAAAGATACAATAAATAAAGTTCAATGAAATCAACAAAATAAACATGAATATAAGCTAATAATAAATTGCTATACTAAAGCAAAAATAAATTAACCTAATTTAAAATGTATAATTAAAATTATTATATATATAAAAATTCAACAAATATTTTAAAAAATGCTGTAACATATACTAATTAAAATTGTTAGTGTACAGGTTCAGAAGCTAGCCAAATGCTGGACTCTCAGTTAAATTCTAAATCGAACTCATTTAGAGAACCCAGAGGGATGACAGGCTGAGTTGACCCATGGCCAGCTACACAAGCCAAAGCTAATGGGAACTGAACTTAGATCAGCTTGCTCCCAGTCAGACATGCTAACCCTTATACACCACCAATACAACATACTAACTAAACATTACACGAACTTAAATTAATTTATATTACAATTCTTGAACCCAATCCTTTCAGTGCTTAGAAATCAATTTTTGTTTGTATATCCATATAATAAAAATAAAAAAAAAAGATTGATAAATGATTGAAAAGAGAAATAATTAAATGCAATAATCCATTTCTTTTTTTAAAAAAAATGCCATTTGCTATTTCTTAGCATTCCTGAAAGTTATAAAGATCAAATGGTTCTGAAATTCCTTGTTAGTACTAATAACTATAGATTTCCTTTTTATAATAATCAATAAGAGTGGACTAATTACATGAACAGGTTTGCAAAATTTGTTAGTGTAAAATAAATGATAATCTTTCCACAGTTTATTTCCAAGGAATATGTTTTTAAAGATAATGTATTATACCTCTTCCAGTTTGCTCTTTGGTACTCTGCAAATGCAATTTGTACCAAAATTTGTGTCTCTAGTTTGAATGCATCTCAGGCAGCACAAATTTTCATAACCTTGCTTCTTCCATTTAGCTATGAGGTTTTTGTCAGCAATATTCTCCTTTATGCAGTAATCATAGAGCTCTGAAATAAGTTAAAACATTTTTAAAATAATGAAGACAAATTTTTACTTTTTTCTTATCTTATTTTTCTCAGCTAAAGTTGGTATGAAGGCTATCAATTATTATTAAAAAGTACAGCATTTTAAAATATTAATTATGAATTTAAACTTAATTTCCAATATTATAAAAGAAGTTTAAAATTAAGTTTGTTTTGGAAGAGAACAAACCCAAAAGGTGTGTGTTAATTTCCAATTTTAAGATGTTAAATATAATTTTAAAAAAATGTTGGCACACTCCATATAGAGAAATATTTGTTATAAACACTTAAAACTTTATTACTTAATTTCAATAACTTTCCTACTTAAACTTAAATAACAAAAGCAAATTTCAATTTCAATAAAATGTAATGAAAATAATTTTTTTTCCATATAACATGGTGCTAAAAATTAACATCCTTAGAAAAAGTATTTTTTTACTATACACATTGAGTTAAAGGGAAAGAAATTGAAATTTTATCAATATCTATCCATGGTAATTATAATATTCAAAGCACACATGTTTACATATGTGTTCATACGATTAAGACTAAAAAATTACTTGCTTCTATGAAGACAACTATTACATGTTTAATTAATTATAAACATAATTAACTCTATATTATTTGGAATAAAAATATTGTTAAATATGTCGCAAGGAGTAGTTTACCTCTACTTATAGCTTTCCTCCTATGATATAAATCAAATATGTATCGAGATTTTTGATGGTGAATTCTGAAAATTGGCCAAAGAGATTCCACTTTCCTCTTTCCATCATGTGGTTCAGTCTCCGCTATATAGGATAAAGACATTTATTGAATATTAGAAATTAAATAACATTTTAATGCAAAAATAACATTGAAATTATGGAAGTATATACACCTCAGAAGTAAGAAATATCAAACTAGTAAGTAATCTGACTATTTTTTCTTAATTCAGCTTCATTAGAATCAGTATGCATAACTAGAAAATTAAAAAACCTCAGAGCATATTCTATAAGAACCTACAGCAAAGTTAAATTTATAATATTTTATACACTTCTGAATTTTATAACATATCCTTAACATTACATAGATTAAATTTAACAAAAATTTGAAAAAAATATTTATATTTATTTTATGTTAAACATTTTTTCATTACTTTATTCAAATGTAGAATAAATGATAGAAATATATCTATAGCAACAAGTGGATTTTCATTACAAGGTATACTTTAGATTATTCGATATTTCTCAGTTACTGGATTAATAGTCAGACAGTGAGTTAAAATGATGTAAGAGCATTGGTCTTAAACATTTTACTCATGCAACCTTAATACCCAACACATAAACATTTCAAATGACCACCTCTCCTCCTCTCAACCAAAAATGTGCATGAAAAAAAAATTATATTGTTCAATTTCCAAATTAATTTAAAAATGAATAAACAAATTTAAAATCTAATTTTTTAATTTGTGATGAAAATGTTTGTTAAATTTAAGAAAATGAAATGCTCATAAGACAAATGCTCGTATAATAATGCTGACAAGATAGAAACAACCGACCATTCTCAGCATTTAAACTGAAACTTATTCATCTGAGTAGTGTAGGCTGTTACATATTTTGCATCTGCAATAAAATTTTGATTTCTTAGTTATCAAAGTACTGAAACTGCATTGTAATACCACTTTAATAATATCTTAAATTTCAAAATGTAATATATTCAAGATTATGAATTTTTGTGACATATGTTCCTTTAATTCATATATCTAAATTTAATTTTTGTGATGTCAACATTTCCCTTTGACAAAAACAATTGCCTATTCAAGAAAAGTGCTTCTACCGATACTTATTTGCCTGAGGGGCATAGGATGTTATGTATTTTGCTTTTGTTTTGATTTCAAAATATGCTGAAAATACACCATAATAACGCTTTAATAATATGCACAGTGGTATTTTTTCAAAATGTAAATATGATCTACTGCTCATCTAAGCTAGAATTACAATTTTATAAGTGCACTACACAGAAAATGTAATATCAAATTAAACATAATGAATACATAGCGACTACTGTTCTTTTTAATTAATGTATCAAATTTAAATTTTTGTGAATCCAATGTTTTGCTTTGCAATCAATTGGAGTCACAACCAACAGTTTAAAGAAGCACTGTATATTAGAGCAATACACAGGTTTTCAGCAACAGATCACATAATTTTTAGCCAGGGTCAAGTGATGAGGATTAACACAAGCGGATATATCACTTTCCTAATTGCACAATACATGTAAGGGATTAAGCTTCAATACCACACATATAAAGGCTTAGATTGAATTAAGATGAGGCAATCTTTTTTATTTTGCATGATGGATCGTTAGTAGAATCAGAATTGGTGCACATCCTGATCACTAAGGTTGCAACTATGACCATTTCAGTTATTTCAGCTGCCTAAGTCAATAGCATGGAATAAGAAAAAAAAGAAAGAATAAATATTGGTAAATTCCTAATTTAGCGTACTTCTTGGCGCGTTTTTAAAATCGCGCCAAAGTGGCGCCAAATGCGGAATTCTCAAAGTCTTTTAAGTCGGAATCGAGATCGCGTTTTGACCGTTGGACAAAAAACATGTTAACTGTGAAATATAGAAAAACATGAGCCGAAGCGGTAGAAATGTTGAAGAAACGGCGAAATTTTATCCGATTGACAAAAAACGTATTAAATCAGCGTTTTGTGGCAAACATTAAAATAAGAAATAGGGTAGATCTTAATTTTACTTAAAACAATAAAACTTAGATAAATATATTTAAGATTGTATAAAATAAATAAGATTTTTTTTTAATAAATATACTTATATATAACATAACTACGAAATGTTGAAAAAAGGTAAGAAAATACGGTTAAATTATGATCGATAGACAAAAAAACGCAGTAAATCAGCATTTGTGGAAGATATGAAAATAATTTTAAAAAACGTGAAAAAAGCACTAACCTTATGATGGAGGGATGTCTGTGATCAGGTGGGTAAATTATGACAATCGCGTGAAGGTAATCTCTAAACGTATCATCATTCACAATGCTTTCTTCGGCAGTAATTAAGTAATAAATAAAGGCAGTAAATTAGTAATAAATTAAAAAGTAAAATAATTAAGTAATATAACTAAATAAATTTAAAAGTAATATAATTATGTAGTATAACTAATAAATAATATAATATTAATAAGAATTATAATATAGATAATGTAGAATTAGAATAAATCAAATATATAGTATAATATAATAATAATAATAATTAATAATAAAATAAAAATTAATTTGAATTAAATTAAATCAAATAAAAATAGTATAATATTAATAACAATTAAAATAAATCAAAGATAAATAGTATAATATTATATAATTGAGAATTAAAATTCAAATATATATAGTATAATATAATATAATATAAATAAGAAATAAAATTGAAATATATATTGTATAATATAAATAAGAATTAAAATATATATAATATAGCCTAGGCTAAAAATTAAATAATATATAAAATAAATAAGAATTAAAATATTTATAGTATAATATAATATAAATAAGAATTAGAATAAATCAATCGTCAGAATAGGAACGAGATCCCCTTTCATAGTAGGGTTACCACAAAAATACGATTCTTTCGATTTTATGACTTTCTGGAACTTTTCTGGCTGGGTTACCAGATAGGCGATTTATCGCCAATTTGAATTTTTCTCAGTCGCCAAAAGTACGCTAATTTAAGATCCACCCTAAATATTAACACAGGTGAAAGGGATGAAACATCTGCCTTACCTAGTGTTATAAAAAAAGTAAAGTAGAGTAAAATTGTTAAAAAATGCTTTATTTTTCAATAAAATTATCATTACCAAATGATGGCATTCTAAATCACTTGAATTATATTTATTCTCAGTAAACGAAAGTAATTCAGAATTTCATTTTATGCATGACTTTTAAAAGAAATAAATGAAACAGAAATAAATCTTCAACATTTGTTTAAAATTCATTTCTTCAACAATGAAATCCCCATATTTTTACTATAAAGAGGCAATAAATTTCTTTTACAATTTTATTCGTAAAAATAAAGTATACTGAAGGGCATCTTTACCTAAAGTTAAAAAAAAATGCCTTTTCAGACAGAAAAATATTCCAACTTACACATATATAAAGTAAGATTTTGTAAAATATACATTTTATTATATTTCAATCTATAAATTTAGAAACATTAAATACAGATGAATTTTCTTTACTTCAGCAAGTAAAGTTGAAAACCCATTTAGCATTACAAGATAGAACATAAATTATGGAAACGTATTGTACCAGAAAAAAAAAATGATCAATTCAGATTGAAATGAATATAATAACAAAATACACAGTTCCTGATAGGATAGTAAAGTTGGAACATAATACTACTCAAATTTCTTAAATTGTTATCAATTAATAAATTTTTACTATTAGCCAATATGGATGAGATATGTATACTATATGAATTTAAATTCACGTATGTTACTGAAATAAGAAATTACTTTGAAACTTAACAGCTCAACATAAGAAACAAATAGTGCATTTTAATACACAGAGAAAGAATATTGGCAATAAATTAATGGCAAAATTGTTTTTATAGTATACATTAAGAGTGTCGAACATATTATTCGTGGGGTGCATGTGGCCCACAATGATCATTTGTAACCTATGAAACAGAACGAAATTATCGAGCCTGTCATGCTATCAATCTTCTAATCTGTTCTTCTCTCATGCATATGAGAACTAATGAGGGTTTTTTTTTTTTTTTTTCCTATCTGAAATGATCTGGAAATGGTAAAAACGAGAGGGAAATGTAATTAGTTGCCACTCAGTTTGAACTCTAGTAAGAACAACAACTGATTTGATGGTTTAAAAGACTCCAAGGCCAATTTAGATTTACAACATCTGGTGAAGGATAATTATTACACTATTTATAACATCTTATTAATCTTTTGGCACAAGCTCAAATGAATAAATCCTTGCCACTTCTAAAACATATATTATTCTGAATCTTAGTCTTATTCTGCTTCTATAAAACGATTTATTTTTCTCCTCCAAATATATAATTAAATTTGCACTGAATACCAACAAAATTGACACAGAATCACAGTAAAGTAATTTTTTTAATAAATAAATGCAACAAATATTTAACTTCACAATGATATTTATCACCATGTTAGAAATAATTTGAAGTTTCATGGTAATCTTTTGCACTCTATAATATTTTATCACTTACAAAATCAGTTGTTTTTAACCCCTTTGCTAACAAATTAAATTTGAAAAATCCATAAGTCTTCATACTGAAGCTAACTTGATCTATACCAATACACTTACTTTACCTTGAAAATTAGTTATTATAATTTTCTCATTTCATACAATAAAGATGTAAAATACATTTTGTTCAAATTGAAATGATCAAATTTGTGCCATTAATTACAACATTTAATACACAAAAACTGCGAAAAATTTAGGTGGGCGATACTAAAGCCTAGCGTGTAATTTATTAATTAATATCCTATAACTCAATCTGAATAAAATATATTGAAATACTTTCTTATTAAAAACAAGGCATTTCTGGAGCATTCTAATGAAGCATAAATTTGTATAATAAAGACTTCGAAATACCCTCTCTCATTTTTTGTTCCAATTCATCAATAGTTGGTTCAATTAATTCCCATCCTTCTGGTGGTCTATGTCGACTTCTTCTAACTTTAGGCATAATTTTTGTGTTTAAAAAATGCTAATATTTTTAAATACACTTATTACACTCAAACCCTATTGAAACAAATATATGCAGTATTTACTACTAATATATTAACTTTTCTGATGGTCACAGTTAAGGAAAGTTCTTGCAAAGAAAAAAAGAAATAAAACTATGCATTTAACTAAAACAGTTTTATTACACCATACATACTCTATCATTCCTGCTTCAGAAAGGCACAATAATATTGTTAATTTTGATGGACTTTTTAAAATTGAATTCCAAAAGATTTTCTTCAGATTTTCGAATTAAAAGTTGCGATGGAATTTAAAAAGTTGTTCTAAAAGTTAACTTCGACAGATTCCGTAACTGTGATGTGTTTGAAGTTATTGTTTTGCTGTTTTCGGCTCATTCCGCATGTTATCGTGGTGACACGATTGTATATAACTAAAAATCGCGTTAAATATACTACATCATGGGGATATTGGAAAGAATAAGCGAAATTGAGAAAGAAATTTCTCGGACACAAAAAAATAAAGGTATGATTTTAGTTTGGAAAAAAAAAAAAAAAATCAAATAAATGTAGCTTAACTAATCAAACCTAGCACAATTTACTTGAATCAGGATATGAAATTTGATAAAAACGGAGCAAAATTCATTGCGAATTTTTAAAATTTTTGAAGGAATGGCTCTAAAAATTTTAATAAAGTTATCAAAAATTTGATTCTATAGCTCATGCATAAATAAATTATTCTTGCATAATTGAATACATGTTGTTTCCCCCCTTTGTGCTCATTGCCATATTAAAACCCTTCTATATTTAATTGTACATTCGTTAATATCCAGGTGATGAAATTACTGGGTTTTTTCCCTCTATATACATTTGAAAACATTGACTCTATGATGATTGGCTAGGCTTCAGTATAAGGTCTTATGGAATTTAAAAATTTACAAACAATAATAAATTACTAGAAATAAATTTTATACCCATATTAAATAAATGCTTTACCAATTTTTTACCACAATTTTATTATATACAGACCAGATTTTCGCAAAGTAGCTTTGTTAAAAAATTCAATTATTTCTAATTACACATAAAGAAATTAAAAAAAAAAAATGTTAAACAACTTTTATTCTACCTGAAAGTGGCATAAAATTTTAAATTTGAAAATCCTTATTCCTCCACAATATTTCAGTTAAAATATTTATCAACAACACTAAATACAAAAGCATTATGCATAACTCGATGTCATTCCACTATGTTACTAATCAAAGTATGTCAGTAAAATTCAGAAGTACAAATAATTCAAAAGAATCTAAAATCATTAACATATAACTTTCCATCCTCTCCAATAATAATTATATTCCATGAATAACACAAGTGTCTCAAATCTTTAAAGTAAAAAAATGGGATTGCCCACATTTTTAGGTTGGATCTCCAGAAAGTGATATACATATCCATCGAAAGCGGCCAAGGTGGACAGAAGAACCTCTGTAAATTTTGTAATAAAAAAAATCATATTATTTCTCGTTTTAATGAGATTTTCGGTAAATATTTTGAATTTATTTGTTTTAAGTTCTATAGTATAGCATAGTTCAGCAGTGTTAGAAATAATTTATAAGATGGCGTGTCTCATCTAAAATATGAAAGAATATGGAATCATGGGAAAGATATTCAGATTATATTTCGGTTCTTGAATGCAAAAGGCTGGTTTTTCATGTCTCTGATATTTGTTCTTCTAACCACTGTTGGAAAATGATTGTAAGGGCTGTTTGGAGGCCCAATATAGTTGTTAATAATAATTTATGTTCTCAGTTGGTATGTAGAAATTACAATAAGCATAAATAATAGAAAGACATCATTCTCCTCCACTTCTTGAACCACTGGATTAATATTCATTACAAGCAGATAGCGTATTTAATTGAGTGTTCTACTTTTGTTTTCTTTTTATGGATCAGATAATTATTGTTGTTCCTTTTAAAAAGTCCTAGTTTAACCCAGTTTTTGTTTGTATTTATTTCTGTGTTTGCTATTTGCAACAGAAATTTTAAAACATTTTTTTGTTGAAAAAATTTATTTTTTTAGCTGAATTTTTTGAAAAAGGATTCTCTGTCAAATTATTTATTTCTTGACACTAGCAAATCTCAACTTTAGCATTTTGCTCTTTTTACATCATAAAGGAATCCTGTTTAATGAAGTATAATTTATTAAAAGGCATAAAAGAAATTTGTTAGGTTGAAAAGAGTAGTCTGCACTTGTTCAAAATTAATTTTTTCCATGAAAGGAATTTTTAAAATTTAATTAACTGCTGAAAAAAAAAAGAATATTTTCTTTTAAAAAGTAATCTTAATAACTATGAAATTTGTTACTGGATGTGTCAAATCATTGATATGGAAACCAAATCATTGATATGTCAAATATTGATTGCAATGATATGGAAACCTATATTGTTTGTACTGCATATATTTAATATATATATATTGTATTTTTGCAGAATGAATCAAGATTTTACAGTTTTATCATGATTGTATATTTGTACTCAGGGTTGTTGGATTAAACACAGCGAAATATTCAGTCATGTCATATAATTATTTCAGCCAATGGTAGTACTTTTGGAAATGTTGAATTATTTAAATAAATCAATCTCCTTGTTCTTAGGTATCATTAAATTAGCTAACAATTTCATATGCATTTCCTTCAGCAGTTTTAAAAACTGCTCTTACTTTTAATTTATAACAAAGTTTTATTTTGAGGACATATGCACATATTTGATTGCATTTCTCAATTAAAAAAATGCTTTTTTTCTGAAAAGAATTATGTAGCATTGTTTTCATTTCTTGGCGAGTGGAAGATTATTATCATTTTTCATTGAGATAATTAACACACATTTGGAAAGAAGGAAATGAAACATTAATTCGGATCTTTCTTAAAAGCCGTTTTGTGATAATTTGCAACCCTTTGTATCGGAAAATCATAAAGGTTGCTTTTTTAATGAGGGAATTAAAGTAATTTATTTGAATTGTTTTTTTTATTGGTTAATGACAATAACCAATACACAAATGACATTAGATGTTAAATTTTTTTGCTTTGTTTTTGAATTGAGGAAGAATTTCGTAAGTTGAAAACAATTTGCAATAAGTATAGTTTAATTTATTTTGTACTTATATTTTTTTTTAATTATGTAATGAAATTTTCTATGTGATACAAATTTCTTTTGAAATTATTCATTAGTTTTAGTTTTTCAGTGATTCCTACTGTATTTACAATATTTTTGTTTTTATTGTAAGAGTTCATTATAATGTATTGGTTGTTTATTGACATTTCTCCCCTTTTGTAGCTACTGAGTACCATCTTGGTGTCCTAAAAGCAAAGCTTGCAAAATATAGATCTCAATTGCTGGAACCAACTGGAAAGAAAGAGAAGGTGACATATAACAAAAAATTGAAAATTTTAATGTTATACTTGTTTAATGTTTGTTTCAGTTTGGAATAGTGAATTTGTAAAACTAAACAAATAATCAAGTTTTGTTTCATGCAAGTAATGAAAATTTAAATTTGTAGATTATATGTTTACTGTTTATTAATTTCAAAGTTGCACAATCTGAAATTGGAAAAAGATATTTGTTGAGAATGAATATTTTGATTTTATATCCAATGAAACCACATAAATAATACAGAATTAACTCAGTGCAATAGACTTGCTTGAAATCAGGTTTTAAATAGATAATTTTATCAAAAAAGACAGCTTGCTCCAATTGAAGAAAAAGGCCTGCTGTTTTGTAAAATAAACAATTTAGTTCATTTAGTAGTGAAACATACAAAAAAAAAAAGTGTAAGTTTTAGCAAGGAAAATATGGTGGAGTCTGGAAACATTGTTTCAATCAGTCTGTATGAAAAGATTGATTCATCGAAAGCAAAGTTTCATGGGATGCTAGCTTTAGATTAAAAGGATCAGCTGTATGAACTGTTTAGAATACATATTTTGAATTAACTCTGCATGTATTTGCTTTCTGTTATAGATTTTCTTTCAATCAGCTGTACTCAGTATTACTTTAATATAATCATTAATTTCTTATGTAAGCTTTCTCTATTGGTATAAACTATCTATTTGTTAAGTTAATCTAAATGGGGCAGATATATAGAAACTATCAGAATTAATTAAAGTTTCTTAAATTTATGGAAATGTTGATTTAAATTTGTTATATGAGTAATTTGATTTTTTGATTGTCAGTATATTTATATTAATATAGAAATGCATTGTATTTTAAGAATCATTGAATGTTATTCTATACATCAGGGTGAAGGTTTTGATGTTATGAAATCAGGAGATGCCCGGGTGGCCCTGATTGGTTTCCCTTCAGTTGGTAAGGTAAGAAATAATTTTTTTTCTTTTTATATATGTGCTACATATTGTGGCTAATATGTCAAACAAACATTTTTTTTTTTTAAATATAAGATTTATTTTTATTTTCATGACTAGACTGACAAAAATTATTCCAAAATTTTTAAAATGTGATGTTTAGTAATGTCGGAACTAATCACTTTTATCTCTTTCCTATTTTTGTCTTGAGACTTTTGAAATATGTTTTTTTTATAAAAATTGGATTAATATTTTCTAATAATTTGCCTCAACTTGGCATTTTCCTTTATGTCACAATTTTGTGGTAAACCACAAAATTTCTATTATATTTTTAAAATGAATTTATTTTATTTATTTTCAGTCTACATTACTTAACATATTGACTGACACCCACAGTGAGTCTGCTGCATATGAATTTACAACTTTAACCTGTATACCTGGAGTTATTCAAGTAAGTAAATGTTACATGACATATTAAAGTTTTTACGCCTGCCATCTAATGTATTCAAATTGCTTCTGGAAGTAGAACAAAGATTAATAAACCAATTGTACTTTTTTTTGTTGTATTAGCAATATTTTTCATCTCCCACAAACATTTCTTATTGTGTTTTTATGAGTTATGAAATTAATGTAAAATTGCTAGGGTTAATCCTTAAGGCTGTAAATTTATGATTTGTTTTTCTTTTAGCATAAAGGAGCAAATATACAGTTACTAGATCTTCCTGGTATTATTGAAGGAGCTGCTGCAGGTAAAGAAAACATAATTTGCTATAATATAAAATATTGAAATTGCTTTAGAATTAATTAATATTATTGTATATTTTGTTATGGCAAATAATATTCCGACAAGGAATAGTGAGAGAGCGATTATTTTCCTTTACTTTTATTTACAGTCTACATGCCAGTTATACATAAACAAATAATTACACTATTTACAAATTATACAAGACTTCCAAATAGCCCATATTTTGACTTAAACCGCTTTTGCAGTCAGGAAAACAAATAACATCAAAACAAGGAAAAACCTGCCTTACACAGTCAAGATCCAAATGTACTTTGAAATGTTACCCATGAACCCTTGCGTTCTCACTTACACTAGACAAGACGCCCCCTGGCGGCATCCAAATAATTTATTTGCACCATCTTTCCACTAATAAGGTGATAGTTGAATCATGAAAAATGCTCCCAAAATCAGGGTTCATTTGTAGAACAGATACAAAAATCATTAGATTAAAATAATGAATGAATTTGTTTCTCAAATAAAATATAAATGTAATATATATGAAAACCAATATAAAATAAAACAAATCACTCACCAGTGAGTTTAAAATCCTGCAAAATTGCATTCATCATCCAAAACAAATAGTTCATCAAGTACATTCTCACTTTCATTGTTGAGAAGCTTTTCATACAGGTCCATCTTCTTAGTTTTATCGAAAATCTTTACTTCTGAATAGTTGTTTGATTCTTTAGCCTGTTGTATGACTTTTAACTTGAAGCTTGCTTCATATTTCCTTTTTTTTTTGTGTTGGTTCTATGATTAGGGTTACGCTCTACAAATTTTACAAATTGCACATATAGTACAAATTGTTGAAACACATGACACAACCTGCACGAAAACGTGTTTAGAAGTATGTTTGAGTTCATGATTCACAAATGCCTCTAAAAGCAATTCTACCAGATGCATGAGAATAAAATTTGTTTCAGATGATGATGATCATAGCTAATCTTTGACCTTAAAAGGATATGTGCAGTTTCTCTACAATGGTCTTTAATGTTCTTTGAATGGAATTCTAAAATGGCTCCTAAAAGAAATGAGCTAGATGATGTCCTGAATACTACTGTTTTGTTGTAATAGACAGTTTGATTTTCTTTTTTCCCTTTTTCCTCCAAAGAAATCTCAAAATTGGGTTGTCATATTCTTGAAATCCAAATTGCTAGAAAGTTTTCCTGATATCATCAATAACTCCTAATCATCTGAATTGAAACCTATTTATTAAAGAGGATATGATTTTAGACCTTTTTCTAAACATTCATTAATCAATGGAAATTTTTTTTCTTTCGCAGAACTATCAAACACAGGGCAAACTTAGGGGTTAAATTTTCTTTAAATACCAGCCTGTGTGGTAAATAATGTTTGGCTATTTCTTGACAAGATTCAGCTTTTTCAATTATATCTTTTTTCACTGCTCATTATCACTTATCCAACACTTCTTTGTAGTCATTAATTTTTTCCGATCTTTCTAATGATTTAACACAATTTGCAAGTCTTTTTTTCAGCTATCTTTTGGCAGTTTTCTTCCTTTTCTAATTCCTTTTTTGACTGACTCTGCCAAGAACCTCAGATATTGTTGTATATAGTTGCCATAATTCTGAAATATTAAATTTGCTAATATGGAGAGAACAGAATCTCACAATTTCTAGTTCCCCCCCCCACCCCAGATATTCCCATCAGCGTCCAGCTTAAACGTGTATGCATGGCAACCAATCACTCAGATATTTGCTTGATTTTACCTGTAAATAATCCTCCAGAAAAGTCAACTCCACTAACATATGTATTTCATTTGGATCATTTTCATACATGCAAGTATTTTTGTTAATGGGAAGATCATTTACTAAAATTCTAGATTGTTTAATTTCATTGATAATCTCCAAATTAATAATTTTGGGTATAGAAACACAAATTTTTTCTTGATCCATAGCATCCAATTTGTAAGAGAAACTCTTATCAATGTTACTTTTATTAATGCAATATTTTTTGTGTGCTTCCTTTTTCTTAATTCTGCCAAATAGATCATGAACAACATTTTGTTCTCCTAAACATTCTAATTTTAAAGCAACTGACATGAATATACTGTTATAAGATTTTACTGATCCACTATAGAATAATATTCTAACATAATAATCAAAACTATTTACATTAATACATTCAACCAAAGTTTGCAAAAACACTAGGTTCGAAACTGAATTATTAAACAGCATCTTTAAGCATATAACTATTTAAAGATTTTTAAAGCAATTTTATTTTCAATTGTATAACATAAAATGCCAAAATGTTTTTTTGAACAAAATTTACAAACCACTTGGGCTCAACATGTTTTTGATAAATGATTAAGAATATCTAATGCAATGAAAGCAATAATCGTTTTTCATTAAAATATCTTTTTTTCCAAAGGCAGTGAAAAAACTACTCTACACTTCAATGATTCATAGGATGAGTCATTACAAAATATGCATGGATAGTTTTTTTTTTTGAATGGATAATAAATCTATTGCATTAAAAACATAATTTGTATTTTTATTCTGCTCTGCTGAAAAGTTTGTGTAACTCCTAGATATGGTGCCTATCTTTGCTATTCACGATAGAATAGTTTATATGTGACCTTCCCATGGCATTCAATTGCTGAGATAAAAATTCAATTATCTGTTTTAAATCATAATCGAATACTCCAATTTGTTTATTAAACTCAAAAATTAAATTTAGAAGTAACATTTTTTTCCTGCATGAAATTTCCATCTTGTCTTAGTTATCTGTCGGGCTTTTTAATTCATTATCTAAAGTTTAAAGATCTACAGCAGATTCTATTTCTGCATTTATTTTATCTTTTAGTTCATCCAAATAAATTCTCATATGTACTAAAATTCTTTCCCAGACATCTATTGAAACTTCAGAATTATTAATTTCAAATTCAATACTGTTACTAGTCTTAGTGACTGAAAATCAAATATTTGTTCATTTCTTTTTTAACATAGCCAAAATGTCATCAGCCATATTATTAGTTATATGTGTCTCAATACTTTTATCAAAATTCAGTTTTAATAAAATCTACTCAGATTTTCTTTGTTATACTATATATAAATTTCATATAGTCCATCCTGGCAAGAATGCCTTAAAATATGTCACTCTGCCAACAATTAACTAAAAACTTTTCGAAGTGATGTTCTTAATACAAAAAGTTAAGCAAAATTCTTACCTGTATTTTTGCCTATGGGCTCCTTATAAAGAAATTAGATATCTGAATCTTATTGGGTAAAAAATACTCCAGACTAATAAGATTGACAACATATAATTTGCATTTTTCAAAACATTTGGTTATTATTATATGACACATACATTACACCAGGGTCCTCAATCTGGGTTCTGCAAGTGCTTATCAAAGTTGTGCTATTTGCTTATTATTTGCTTTGATTAAGCAAATAGCAAGTGCTATTTGCTTAATCAAAGTGCCAAAATTGTAGTAAAAGATTAAATTCTTAAAGGATGTTTGCTTGTAAAAATAAATATTTTATGGATAAAATAAAATATTTAATTTCCTAAAAGTTATGTCCTTCAAATGCATTAATTGAAACACATTAGGTCACATATTAGTCTCCATTCTTTGGCTCAGTTGATATATCTCAAACTGATATATTGACAAGCTCTCAGTTGAAACTAAAATTTAGTAAAGGGGATATTATGCATTTTTGGATTGCCATGAGAGAAGAATATCCTGAAATTGCCAAAAGAGCTGTAAAACATCTAATGTCATTAGTTTCAATTTATGTATGCGAAAAAGCTTTCTCTTTGTAAACTGTGACAGAAACATATTGGATGCTGAAGAGATTGGTTGCAGATTTCAACAATTATTTCAGGCGTTAAAATACTTTGCAATAAACAATCACAGCCGAGTCATTTTTTTTTTATGAATTTGTTATAATTTGAAGTATTGTAGTTTTTATGAAACCAAAAATTTTTTAGAAAACCAAAAAAATGCCATTATCTAAATTTTCATTCATTATCTTAAGATGTTTTTATTGTGATAAAATAAAGATGCAGTAATAATTTTGTAAATTTGAGTAGGATAAAGCTTTGATATCCTATTTTTTCTGCTCTTTGATGAAGAGCTTTCTTCAAGAAAACGGTAAGCTCAAAGGGTTCCTCAAAGTGTAGAAGGTTAAATACCCCTGCATTATGCTAAGAACGAAATAAAAGCGCAATTACATGTTACACAACACAGACAACAGTAATATGTGCAAAACACCTCCTTACTGGCATGTTGCCAAAAGTAAAAAAGTTATTCAGTTGATTGTGAGAGAAGTTTTATGAAAGGAAGTAAGCAGTTTGTAACAACAGGGTTTCGTAAGTAACATTAATAAAGTTAAGGAAGCATTCTTTGAGAAAGAAATTTGTAATAGTTCCACTTAAAAAGTGTCCTAACTTATTTTTTTATAATAAAAAAGGATTGATGTTTAATTTTTATAAATGACATCTTTAATTTGTTTAGAAAAATTATCAGTTTTTTCTCCCCATTTTCAATTTCTCTCCTTTTAATAAATGATTTCCCAAATGTGAAAAAAGAAAAGAAAAAGAACTCTCCACAATTGAAGCATTTTATAGATAAATGATACTTCTGAAATACTTTGAAAAATGTTCTATAACTAGGTTTTTTTTTTTTATCTATGAATTTCTAGTAAACATATATTTGATCTATTTTGTAGTGAAAACATATATTAGTTAATTAATGTAAGACTGTTTCGTAAATTGTGCATCAAACCAGAAAACTACAATATTGTTTTTTTTTTAATTCTAATTTTACTACTGTTATATACTATAGTTGGCTAAAGAGTTTCTGAGTGTTTTCTTTTAGTGTGTGACTCCTGCTCAATGTAGTGTCTATATTAAAACTAATGCTTTTTCTTCTTACTGCTGACTTGGTTTAAAATCTACTTTATTATTATTTATTAAAAAATATCTATTGTCATAATATTTTGAAACAACTATTTTTTTTACAATCTTTCATTTTCTCTCCCCTCCTTTTTTCTGTAAAAAAAATATTTGATTTTGTTCAAGTTAATAATATGGAAAGTTTTTTAATGTTTTTAGTAGACAGCTTGTTTTAATAAGATTTTAAATTAAGATCCATCCACACAGACACATTGCCATTTATGAAACTAATTTGCTTTTATAAATGTGGTTAAAATTCCTATTTTCCTTTCCTTTTTTATTTTAAATGAAATCTGAAATCTATTATGGTGATAAATTGTTTTTTTCCCTTTTTGAAAAAGGTAGGTATGACTACTTAAATAAAAATAAAGTATTTAGTTTTTTATATTCTTGTGAAATGTAAAATTTTTCAATCTTGCCTGTTAGGTAAGGGTAGAGGTCGCCAAGTTATTGCTGTTGCGAGGACTGCTGATTTAGTGTTAATGATGTTAGATGCCACAAAGGGTGAAATTCAGAAGTGAGTATTCTACATTTAATTTGAAACTTTTTGATTTGTTAATACTTTTTTTTTGAAAAGTTAATTGGATATGGTGTAATGGATATCATATTAGTTAATAGATTGTTAAGGGATAATTTCCTCACCATGTATTGAGTTTAAAATGTTGATAAGAAAATGTGCAAAATGATTCTATTTCAAGTAATAAATTGTTTATTTGAATGAGTCTACAAACACATTATTTCAGTATTGTTCATAGATTAGATGTTGCACTCTTTTCTATTGTTGATTTCTTTGTTCTTTTGTTTCTACTTGAGGCAAATTGAGTATTTAGTTAATAGTATTTTGCTATGTTAATTTTTTATTTTGAATTTTAAAACTGAGCACATATAGTAAAGAAAATTTTATTGCCAAAAAATTCCGAGTTTTCTCACCTTTCTTTTTTTCATTATTTATATTAATTTAAGTGATTATTTTGAAAACATACATTAGTTAATCAATCAGTTATTAATCATGTATAAATAAATGGCCATTATGAAATTTTCAAGGATAATAAAAGTATTAATCCAAATTATATCTCTAGTTTTTCTAATACATAATGGCATTTCATAGCACATACTTTCAGTCATAGAATTAATTATAGACCCAGATTCCCTGATTAAATTAAATTAATAGACCTTAATTTCTTGATCTTCTAATTTCTCTCCTGACCATAAAATTAATGGTATTATTAATATCTATTGTCTGCATATATGTTTCTCATTTTGCTGCTGCCAAACATGCCATTTAGGTTTAATGAACATCTTTATAAGAGCATAAGTGTAATGGAATTGTTCTATTTCCTTTGCCTTTTATATTTTTCTATTGCTTCCTTGAATGTATCAATAAAGTAATTCTATTTTGAAAGAAAAAAGCCATCTTTGTCTTAAACATTTAAAGGGTAAACTAGTGAAATTGTTATGATTTGATGAATATTTTGCATGATTTTAAGGATTTTTTTCATGTATATTAATCATGTAAAACTGTTGTTTCTAATTAGAAGAAATTTTTGAGTATCTAAATGGTTACTATAATCTGTGAAAAAAAGAAATCCCATAAATGTTTGTTTATTTTTTATAAAATTTTTTAATTGATTGAGTGGTTCACATTCCCTAAAATCTTAGTGGCCACAGCCTCATGACTGTTTTTATTTATGTCAATGACATGTCATAATTTTTTTAAAAAAACATTTAAGGGAAGAATACTTAAAATATTTAAAGAAAGTTGATTTTATTGTTTTATCAACCAATCCTTAGTGGATTATTGTTTTTTACTGACATTTTGTTTCTTCTTAATCTCTTGTATGGCAGATCTTACTTGCTGTGCCCTAATCCAAAAATTCTTATTACTATGATGACCAATTGTCCTCCTTTTGTAGGTTTTATCCTTCTTCAAAAAGCATCCTTCCAGTCCTTTTCGATATTTTAAAACTTATCTGTTAATCTCTCTATTCAGAGATGCCATGCCAAACTGTTATGCAAATGTTGAATACAAAAATTTTTTAATATATTGAATGCTATGTTGATTTCTCTCATTTTCGATGCAGTATCTATAGTAATTCATTAATCAGCTGTATAATATATACATATAAATCAAACTGCATTGACATTCTTGTTTTTTTTTTTTTTTCTTCCCCCATTTAAATTCATTATATCCACCTGCAATATATATTTATATGTAAATGGAACTTTGAAGACGAACTTGAATTTATAAAGAAAGCAAAATAGAATTTTATGAAAATGACTTGCTTGGAAGAGAAAATAATTTTAAAATTTTTAAATGATTTAGTTAATAAAAATATTTGTTCTAATAATGATAAAAAATTCTGTTTGTTTTATGTTTAATTTGAAAATATTTTTATCTCTTATAATTATATTTGAGGCTTATAAACCAATGCAAAATATTTGTGATGATGATAGTTTTTTTCATATTTATGTTTAAATATACAGGATATATTTTATGTTTATTGTAAATTATTATTTCCCTAGAAATTTATTTTGCACCAAACCAGGTTTTATACAAAGTCTCATTAAATATAAATAGGTAACTGTAAATATAGGTTAAGTTAAAAACTGATATTTCTTGAGAAAAGAGACCCTTTTAGAAATGTAATTTAAATTTACTAAGAAAGCAAATATATATATATTTTTAAATTTGGTAGTTCATCGACATAACAATATTATAAGGAAAAACTTGTTTGAAGATGATATAGTAGAAAGTAAAATGTTTTGATTATCTCTCTTTGATTTGGATGCATTTACCACTCTTCTAAAAAAACATGTAAGAAAATATGTCAAATGTCAGGATTACTGGTCATTTCATTTACAATTTCAGAGCAGTTTTACTTTTTCTTATAGCAATGAAATAATCTTATTTTTTAAGAAGTTGAATTAATGTTTTCATGTTTTGACAATATTAACAGCAGAGGATTTAACTGAGTAGAGTTCTGATATTTAAGAATTAATTATAAATTATCTGTATGCTAGTTCAAGGCTATAATATTTGGTTTAGAACCAGTTCTTAACTCAAAAACTGTGTTGATTAAATGCATGTTTATAAGATATATATTTGTAATGAACTTTTGTGAAATATCTATTTATATATTTGTAATGAACTTTTGTGAAATATCTATTTTTAACCTTATATTAATGCTTATTTTAAATTATTTAGCAGTAAGATAATTCTGTAACTATTGCTTGATTTTGTTTTCACAGACAGCTTCTTGAGAAGGAGTTGGAGACTGTTGGTATTCGTTTGAACAAAGAAAAACCTAATATATATTTTAAGGTATGTATTTCATTGGAAGGAAGTTATAACTTTATTTTTGTATGAATGATTAAGTAGGAATATATATGTATACATACATACACTCTTGTACATATATGTATCTTTTTTTTAATTTTTTAAAAAATTTCTTAAGGTAAAAAAAGCAGGAGGAATATCATTCAATGCAATGTGTAACTTGACAAAATGTGATGAAAAGCTTGTTCAAATGGTTTTACATGAGTATAGTATCCTTTGCATCTAAAATTTACTTTTGTTTTTTTATTGTTTTCAATCAACATATAAATAGTTTACTGTATAATTTACATAGTTTTTTTTTTTTTTAGTTTAAATATTCTTAAGTCAAAAAGTTAAGTTTAAATTATATTTCAGATTATAAATATTTTAAATTTTTTTGGTTGAATTGTTGGTATTAATATATTTAATATATGTTTAAAATCTTGTTAACACAAAATAATTTCAATGATATTTAGTTTAAGGATAACCTTTTTTTTTTTTTTTTTAATTAATATAATATATTTTAAATATATATTTTAAAAGAAGGTAATTGTCTTTTTTTAAAAGACATTTTTTTTCACAAAATTATTAAATTATGATTATTAAAGAATAATGTTTCTGTTTTAATGGCTGAAAGTAACTATAAAAGCTTTAAATTCAATTTCAATTGAATAATTATTTGCAAATTATTATTATTAATGCATTTTATTTCTGAAAAACTAAGGGCTGAAGCATTTAAAAAATTCTTTCATATTTTTTTATCTCAAACTTTGCTGCAGAGTTTAAATCTTTAATAAGGGAATAGGATTGCCTGTCATTAGAAAACAATTCCTGAAAAGCAAAAATTAATGTATTATTTTATGTGAGATTTTTATTATATTTTAATGCAGGACATTGTTTATTGTTGCTTTTAATTAACAGAATGATCACATTCAGTAAATAATTTAATCAAAAAGGTTCATTTTTTTTTTTGATGAAAAATTCATACTTAAGCCAAAACATTTTTCTTAATTGAATATAGAAATATTTAATGCTGAAGTTTTATTTCGGGAAGACTGTTCACCTGATGAACTAATAGATGTGATAAATAGAAATAGAGTTTATCTTCCATGTTTATATGTTTATAATAAAATTGATCAGGTTTCCATAGAAGAAGTAGACCGCTTAGCCCATCTTCCAAATTCTATTGTTGTTAGGTAAGTTGAAAACTTCATTTGTCAGTACATTTGTTATCAAAATGAATTTTTATATTTAAATAGTAACAAAAACAAGATTATATTTAATTATGCAATTGTCATTCATTTTGAATTAAGATTTATTCTGTTGATATTTTGTTAATTAAATTTATTTATGTTTTGTATTCTTAATGTAAGAAACATTCAGGGTTAATGAAGAATCAACTATTTCTATTTTCTTTGAAAAGTTAACTGCAGAACAATTTTTCAACTATATATTTTGATTAATAAGGTCACACAAATATACTTAAATGCAACAGACTCGTTTCATGCTTTTACATACTTATTTTTGTATAATGCTTTCAATATGTTTTCTTAAAGTAATGTATAAAATAATTATAAAATGTGATGTAAATGTT
Source organism: Nephila pilipes (assembly GCA_019974015.1). Taxonomy (NCBI): domain Eukaryota; kingdom Metazoa; phylum Arthropoda; class Arachnida; order Araneae; family Nephilidae; genus Nephila; species Nephila pilipes. The sequence continues at coordinate 50,188 of BMAW01015988.1, forward strand.
ATCATTTTTTAATTTTTTCCCATCAACAGTTGTAACATGAAACTAAACCTTGATTACCTACTTGAAATGTTATGGGAATATTTGGCCTTAATTCGAGTTTACACTAAGAAAAGAGGAGGTAAGTTTGTAAATATTTCAAGATAATATCTCAAACTTTTTCTTAAATAACTAATTTTTTTGCAAGATATTTTAATTTATGAAAGTAATTTTATTATTATATATAGAAGTAATAAAATAAATAATAAAGAAATAACAATAATTACATTATAAAATTTTTGTGCCTTTAATTTTTATGCTTACCTCTTTTTATTCATTATTGAGTTAGAAACATTATTAAATTTCTGATTCCAAGTGATATTGAGTAAATTTGTAGATTCAAATTTGATGTAGAGTATTATATTGTAATTAAAAATTTAATTTTATGTTTTTTTTTTAAATATCTGTCAAAAAATGTTTTAAATTTATTTAATTTGTTTTAATGCTTTTAAGTGCATTTAATTTTCAAAAAGTATTATTAAAAGAAATGAAGTGTGTTATTTTATTTAAATATATATTTTGAGAAAAATAATTATTAGCTAAATGATTATCTTTTGTTTAATAGTTTGATTTTTGTTTCTTAATATCTGTTACAAATTGTATGCTTTAATAATATTTCTATGTTAAAAAATAATTTTCCGAGGCCTAAAAGCTTGATATTCTTTTAATTTTTGTTGATGCTGAATTTTAATGTATTTAGTTTTCATATTTTCAATGCTTTCTGAAGTTTCATGCAGCATTAATGTTTTTATTTGAAAGTCTGCAACATTATATTTATGAATTTTTGCTAGAATTTGACAGATTTTCTGTATAATATTTTAACATATAATTTTTTTTTTCCCCCCTCAAATTTTTAAAAATGTATATTCAAATTTTTTTTAGAAACATTGAACATATCATCCTTCTGCAGAAAATTTTATATCTGGTTCCAATATGAAAGAAAATTCTCATTGAATTAAAAAAAGGGGAATAATGCTTCCACTAAAAGAATAATGCTTAATGTTATTGCATTGAAATTGGTTTACTTAAGATATACAAATTAATATATATCTATTATTTTTAAGGATACTGGGAGACAACATAAACTTTTTAAAAAAATCAAATTTTTATTTTGAATTTTGAAAAATAATGCTAATTTTTCTGATAACATAAATACATAGCACTTGTACATTTCTTTATAGAATAATCCTAAATTAGGAAAAATAAAATAAAGTGGAAATGTAAATAAACAACCATGTCCCTCTTCACATATTTTAAAGGGACAGTTTTGCTTTTTCTTAATGTATGTAAACCTTTTTAAAATAATTTTAAAGAAAATTCCTACTATATTTTGATCACTCTTATTTGTATATTATCTTTCCAAGTTGTGTGACAAAATTCCTCTCTTAATACGTAACCTACTGTAGTGTTTGGAATCACATGCTTTCATTCTTATGTGTTTTTTGTTACTTTTTGTTTCTTTTTCATAAGAAACACTTGTTAGTGATATTTTATTGATGCATGTGAATTTTTTAAGGGTATTGAACTTCTTTAAAAAGAAACAAATATACCACAAACAAACAAGTTTAGCAAAAGGAAATTTTCTAGAAGTCAATTTATTGCATTTGAATTGAATGAAACATTGTTTTCAGATCCCAAAAAAGTACTCCAAAGAAAAAATATGTAAAAACAAATAATATGACCTTCAAAATGTTAATATTTTATTAAACTAGAATATTTATCTTCCCATATAAAAAAAAACTTTTGTTGTAGTAAAATTTTTGTTTCATCTAAAAGTTATTGCATTAAACAAAGAATTAAACAGTTGCTGAAGTTTGGCTGTGAAAATACAGTTATTTTGCCATAATTGTGGAGAATTGATGAGCACTATGTCTTCAAAAATATTGAATCAGTATTATGTAAACTTGAGACTTACACAGTGAATGAAAGTCATTGAAAAATGTGGAGCAGCTGCTTAAATGTTCTGTGGACTTATAAATTTGCTTTCACTGCCTGGAAAATTTGAAACCATATTTCTGTGTTTTTGAATATATTGTCAATAATTTGTGAAGGTTCTATAAAAACTGCTGTACATTAAGCAATCTTAACACATAGCACAAAAGAGGTTTCTTCTCGTTGAATCATATTGTGTGTGCAATGTCTGCTTAGAATGGTAAAGGCATTGACTTTGAAACTCTCCCTAGGTATTGTTCGTTATGTAAAAGCCAAAAGAAAAAAAAAAAAGGAAAAAAAGTGGAATATTGTGTTAAAACTATGAAGGATTCAGTGAGAGAATGAAATGCCTAAGTGAACTAAGTATATTTCAACATTTTGAAATGTCACAAAAAACAAAGTATTGATGAAGATTCTAAAAACTGTCAAACTGTAAAAGAAGCCAAAGTATTTGGTTATGCAGAAATTGACAAATTAGGATGTGTTGTCCATCTGTAAATGTGAATGAGCATTAGGCTAGGAAACATTTTAAAAGAACTTAAGACATGAAGTTATCTTACAGCAGAAATATCTCTTTTTGTTAATAACTGATTCTGAAAAAGGATGACTCCATATAACATTAAACAGCTTCACTATTTGATCTCTGTGGAGGACATGAAAAGAGCAGAATGGGCTATTTATTTTCTTAAACTGAGTACACAAAATGAGCCTCAACAGAGTTTGTCCTCTTGATGAAGATAGTTAATGCAGCGCTGTAATCAATGTTTATTATTACTGGTGAATTATACAAACATTCTTTATCAGAATCTGTTTTGTAAAAAATCAAAAATGGGTTTTAGAATTCTACTAAAAAATATCTAATTTGTCGAGAACACAGCCTGATGAAAATTGTAACAAATATATTTAAGACCAAATATCTAAAACAATATTTGTTGGGATTGAAATCCTCTTAATTCAGGGTTATGGATGATGTGATTTGCAATGATGATGAATATGTGAGCAAACTTTGAAAGTCTTTGAAGCTCTGGGAATTTAAAATAAGTTACAATACAGAATGTGCTTTATGTTAGATTGGTGTGAATTGAGTTTTTGAGACAGAATATATGTCACTATGTTCTTCCTCAACGTATTGTTAATAAAATGTCATTGGAGGCCAGAAACAGAAGGAAAATGTACAATCAGGATTTAAATTGTTCATACCTCTACAAAAGATACATGTGTATTTAGTGAACCAAAAATATTTTTCTCTAAATAATGCTTGAATTTTTTAAAACTGCGAAGTTCTATAATTTTTTTTAAAGAAATTAGATAGTAATAACATTAAAAAAGTTGGTTTACTGTGTTTCATACTTTAACATATGAGGTATAAAATATTTTATTTTATATGAGGAATACTTTCTCTTAAAATGATTCCTTAATAAAAAAGATGTATTATACTTTTTTAAAAAAAATCATGTATATATTTGACTAAGAAGGGGGGGGAAGTCTCTTTTTGAGAAAAATATTACTTTTATAATTCTATGGAATGATTAAAATATCATTGCTAGGCGCACGCACACACACACACACACACAAGAATAAAATCTATTAGTAATTTTAAAAGATATATGTTTTAAAACAGAGAGTCTTAAAATTGGTATTTTTCTATTTGAAAAATATTTTTTTTAAAGTTTTGAAATGTCTTTATTTTCTTTTTCAATTATAAATACTAATTGTTCATGTTTTGCAGAACCTCCTGATTTTGAAGGTGGTTTGATTCTTAGGCGAGGTTCATCAATTGAACATGTGGTAAGTTTCTATAATGTTTTTAAGGAATGAAACATTTTGGTTTAAATTTTTACAATATATTTGTTGGTTACCCAATGTGTATTGGCTTACATGTCTTAATTTTAGTTAAATATTTGGATACTGTAATTCAATTTTAAATTGATATTTGTTTAAAATAAGTTTCTTTTTGTACATAAGGAATACAGTGAATTTGGAACATGTTGGCAGAATTCTAGATTTAAATAGAAATAGATAAACTATATCGGTTATTAAAGTAATGTAAGATTATAAGAACAGAATATCATTGATAATGGCATTCTATATGATAATGTATATAGAATATTACCATTTTTTTGATAATGTGTGTTTTAGAATGTAACAAGATTTGAAACCTTTAAAGTTTTGAAATCCACACCTATTGAACTGGATAAGGTTTCCATATTAAAAATAGAACAATGCATCATGAAGTATTTTGTTTTTTGGTCTTGAAAAACATTTTCAAAAATTTATTTTTCCTGTTGTAGTGTAGGGCTAATAAACTAAATCAGAATTCTAGAATTGTATATTATTTTATCAATCATGAAAATGGATTAAAAGAATATTCATTACTTATTGTTCGTCCGAACTTATTGAGCAAATTCTTGTATGTGCCATGCTGCTAATAATTCAAAATATTACAATTTTGTTTTACTTATTTAATTGGCTCATTTGAGTTACAGTTTGTTTTCTCAAAATATTTAAACTACTTTTTCAGTATTAATATGCATGTTATCCTAAAGATTCCTTCATCAGTGATAGAAATAATAAGCTACTGATTAAATAAATACATTTTTGGATTTTCTTAATTATACTTAGAATTTCTGTATTGTTTAAGCTTTTGTATAATCTGTGTCATAATTTGGAATTTTTAAATTGTAGTATTTTATGTCATGTAGAATTTAAATTGTTTTTGTAAATAAATCATTTTTTTTTTATTATAATCTTTCCATTAAGTTTATTAAATTGACTATTGTTTGAAAATTGTTTGTTGCTTATTGAAAAAATTGACTTTAAGATTATGGTTGTTTTGTGATTTAGGCCCGAAGAATTAATTTTTTACACACATGTCAGTTTAATGTTGTGTCAAGCATTTAGTCTTTGCAATTTGTTTAATGCATTATGAATCAATCAATCAATTGCTTATTAAAATGTGATTTATTAACTGAGTTTCGAATTGTGAAAATATAAACTGAGTAAAAAATATAAATTGATTAAAAATATAAATAATTACAATAATTCTATGAGAAATTTGAAAATTTTACTAATTAATAAAATTTGAAAATTTTACTGCAAAATAATTATTTTTCTTGTGATCAGCTGAAAATGATCTACAATTAATTATCCAGTGACATTTTTTATTAACATTCAGTTGAATAAGTAATTATAGTGCTATGCTCAAATTACAGAAATGGTGTGTATATTACATAGCTGTAATGTTATTTGAATTGAATATATTCCATCCATTAAATCAAACATTCAGATGTATTCCTTCATATAATTTTTAGACCTTTTCATTGTACTAATTTTTTAAATTTAGAACTTAAATCCAGAAATGATTGTTTATTTTCTTATATTTGAAAGATAATTAAATTCTAGAAATAATTTCTCTGTCAAATGTATGTTGCTGAATTTTATAATCACTTTAGTAATTTCGTACATTTACGCTTAGTTTCATTCGATTTTTTTTATTACAAAAGTCATCAATTTAACATTCATATGCAAATTATCTGAGAATGAATAATTAATTTAGTTTTTGCTAATCTGTGTAATTTTATAAATTATAATATTTTTAAAGCTATTTTACCTTTGAAATGAAATGCAAATTGCTAAGCCCATAAAAATATCTGCATAAGGCTTAATATAGTGATTAAATAAAAAAAAATTTAAAGTGGATTTTAGACAACCAATTAACAAAATTGATTTAAAGTATAATTTTTAAATCAAAGTTATTGTTTGTATTCTTTCTCTTAGTTTATTTTGCTATTGCCTTTATTTTTGTGATTTTTTTTCTTCTCTGCTTTGTATTCTTTTTCTTGAAATTAAAAATATTTTTATTTTAAATGAACAAATATTGTTCACACAGTTTCTCATGTGTACCTAATGGAAGCTTTTAATAATATATTTAAATAACATTTCATAAATTCAAATTGCATTAGTTTCTGCATATTTGTGGATTCTTTGAGTAATTGAAAAATATTTCTTTCATAATGGAATATTCTATTAATACTATTGAATTGTAAAAGGCTTGTAATATGTTTTATTTGTGTTTATTTTTGGAAAGTATATTGATACACATTTTGGAATCTTTTTAAGCTAGCATTTTCATTTTTTAAAAATATCGTGTGTATTTTTGTGAACATGTTTTGAATGTAAGTTAAAATAATCTTTTTTAACTTTCTTCTAATGTGCAATGATTTTTCTCCCTTCTCAACAGTGCCATGCAATCCATAGAAGTATAGTTAGTGTTTTCAGATATGCCTTAGTTTGGGTATGTCTTTTCTTCTGCAATTATCAATTTATTATTCTAAATTACTTTAATATGCATTTTTCTTTCAAACAATGATCTTTTTTTAAAATAAAAACATTATAAGAGAAAGATCTTGTGTTTTTATATTAGAAAAACAAACTACAAAGCATTATAATAATTTTGTTATTGTTTATTTGATATTAATTACAATTTCTTAGCTATGTTACATGCAATAATTCTTTTAAAATAGATGCCAAATTTGTATAGATATCTTACGTATAGTTATATAGTTTTTTCACATTCAATTAATAGCAAATTGAGCGTTTGTTTGATATTAATATATTACACTAACTTATTATAAGTTCTTTGTAAGATTTATTGGATTCATATTTATGATGGAATAAGAAAACATTTAAATTTATAATCTTGTTTGTTATCAAAGCAGGATTTCCTGACGCCAAATCCTTTCTTTTTCGAATTAGTATTATTAATTTCTTTAGATGCAAAATAATTTATTTTATTACAAATTAAGTGATGTGTAATCATATTTTAATAAACTCTAAGATTATTTTAAACTATGATTAGTTGCTGTTAAGATCAGGATGAAAACAAGAGTTATTTTCAAATTTTGATATTTACCAGATATTGAATAGTTTATTTTATGAAAACCATGTCTGCCTCCTTAAGTGTTGCATTGAAGAATATTAATGCAACATAATTCTCTTAAATTTTTTTTTAACATTCACCATTTAGTTAGTACTAGTAAATATTATCTTCAAAGATAACATGTTAATTGCCTTTTGCTTAATATTTGCATTTTTACTATAATATTTGATGATGTAAATTTGAAACATGCAATTGTTTTTTTAGGGCACAAGTACAAAATATAGTCCTCAACGAGTTGGCTTGCAGCATATTGTTAACCATGAAGATGTTATACAAATTATAAAAAAATGAGGTTGATCTTAAAGTTTATATTATATATGTTATGCCTTCTACTTTTACTTTCTTTGTATATGAAATTAAAATTGCTACAGTGGTATTAAAATTATCTTTGCAATATTCAACTAAATGAGAAAATATTTTAATTCCTTACAAATAAAATATGGGAAATTTTTATTCCGAGGAATAAATATTCATAAGTGCTATGAATAATATTAATATATTGCTTATTAATATACTTTTTTTTATTTGTGAACAGTTTCATGAAAATTTAAAAATATTTGTAAAGTGCAAATAAATCTCTATCTATATATATAAGCAAATAAAAAATTACTCAATATTTTGTAAATATAATGTTGCAATTATATTCCCTTTATGAGAATTGTTGCAAAAAATCCTATGTATAAAAAACTTTGGTATTAAAGATTATAAAGTTATTATATTTTCAATTAAATTACATGTTTCAAAACCAGTTAACTTTCTAATGATACTTAAAATGTATTGAGAGGAAATGTTGAGAAACATTAATAAGAAAATTATGCAGCTTACTTGTCAGTGTAAAGCATTTTTGAATTTTGGTTTGACTTGTGTGATGAATTTTATTCATGATGACTATTTATGCAATAAAAGAATTTTTTGATAGTTTTTGCTTATCATCAAATATTTGTATTTAAATATCTGATGTTAAACTTCAAATACTTTTCTTGTGTTAGAGATCATCACTTACAAATTTTTCCTTTTTATTTTATTTCATTTTTTTGTTTGTTTGAAGACAAAATATTAATTTGGAAGGGGAACCCCCTTTTTTAAAATGCAGAAAACAAAATTATTTATTTTTTACAATTTTAAAGTAATGGTCTTGGACAATGTTCAGTTTACTGATTCATGTTGAAAAATATTGAATTCCAAATAGTGGTTTAATTTTGTTTATACATTTAAATGCTTTTCAAAAATTTTTTCTCCTATTACAGGAAAATATTGAAAACATTGCAACACATCCTTGAAATTTATTTTACCCTGTTGATATATTTGCATTTCCATTTATTTGTTATAGCATTAAAAAAATTACTTTCTGGAAGTTGATATTAGTCTTTTATTTATTATTATTTTTTTTTATCTTCTCATTTTGTGAGATATTTCTTTTCTTTTTTACCTTTTTTTTTTTTGTTTTATTGATTTTCACATCCAAATGTTTATTTGATGAAAATTATTTTTATTACATGTTGTTCTAATTTTCTTTTTCTTATTCATTTTTTACAAATTTTATTTTTGCAATTTTTAAAACAGTAGCTCTTGCTACACCTGATTTTGCTCATACTGTATTTAATTTATAAATTAATCACGATTATGTTATCTGTTTGTATATTAAAACAAATGCACTTACTGTGCGTATTTTCTGCAATGAAGGCGGAAATGACTTTTGTAATGATTTTATTAAAACCAAATTTATTAGACTTAAATTATTGGTAAGTTTATCAAACAGTCTTTGCTTGTTACATATCCATAATATTTTATTGCTCTGAACCATTGTATTTTGCTATGATTCATTCATCAAATACTCCCCCCATCTTTTCTCATGGAATTTTTATTTTCAACTAAATATGTTAACTTCTCAAAACTAAATATGTTACATCTTGAAATACATGCAATTCATGTTCAAATGAACTTCATATTAAATACACCAATAATTAGCTGTACATCAAAATGACCAATAATTGTATATTATAAACATAAATAAGGGTTGATTTCTAACATTAAACAGGCTGGAATACTTTTAATCATAGGGATGTACTACTTGGAGAAGAATAAAAATGTGCCTACTAAATTGAGAAGAACACTTAAAATCTTGACAGAAATATTATTTTCAACTGACTTTCCTTTTATTAATTTTGGTTTTGAAATATTTTGTATTATCATTTCATTGTGTTAAACTCTCTCTGTTCAAATATGTATGAAGGGGAATTTATACAAACATAAAGTTTTAAAGGAATGTTTATCGCTATTTTTTAATTAATATTTAGAAATATCTGAGAGGTGTTTGGATAAAATTTATTCTGCATATTAATTGATCTTTATGTACATAATGTTGTAATTTATAGCTATTAATATTGATTTGTTCGGTTTCAGGAAGCTATAGATCGAAGTAAGTTGCAGTATGGAGAAAAGATATAAATTTTCTGAATTCTACGTACAATGATAGCCCTCCAAAGGTTACGAAATGCTGGGAGAAATATGTAACTGTAAATGGGGACAATCTAGAGTAGTCTTCAGAGTAATAAATAAAAATTAAGTTTCTGTCTTCATTCCTTTTTAGTAATAATTAAAACTTGATTACATTCCAAGATAATAATTAAAACCTCGATATAACAGGTTACTTCATTCTACAGATTCCTGAAACCGAACAAATCAACTTGAATGTCTGTAATTTACAACATTATTAATCTTTTGGGGATAGGCGGTCACATTTTCGACTAAAAGGAACAGTGTCTTAAAGGACGGGGTTGATTGGGAAGTTGACCACAGAGTTCTTTCCCCTCTTAACAGCTTTTAGAATGCCATGGAGCTCTTAAAAGTCAATCACTTCCCCACCTTTCTTGTATTCAGAGGGTAGGGAGATATACCTCCTTTGTACTCATTTATCGAAAAATTCCTTTCCCCCTTTTTGTCTCAGTCTGCATCAGCAAAACGAATTATTCCTTACTCTAAATTTAGGAAGAATGTGTGCATTAAATATTGCATTGACAAATGGTGTCATTTTACAAAATTGAGTTGCACAATTTTGTAAAATTATAAGAAAATAATTATGCTCACTATATATGGAGAATTTTGTAAGATATGTGTTCCAGAAAGAAAAAAAAAAGCATCATCTTCAAATAAATAATTAAAATTTTAGTTTTTTTTTCAAAATATTTTAAAATTCTCACTACAATAAATTTTACTATTTTTCAGTGATCTTTTCTCAATTTCTCAGGATTGTTTTTCACTTGTCTGTGCATGGGTTTGTTTCTAATAGTGTTATTTACAACTTTGCAATTTTTTTTTATCAGGCACTACAAAAAACACTAAAAACAGTTACATCTAATTATGTAGATTTAAGAAAATAGCTGTTTATCAAAATCCCTATTTCATGCATAGAATTATTGAACAAATTATGCAAAGACAACCTGAAATAATTTTGATACCCTATACTCATTACAAAAAGACTTGGCATAGTAAATACATGACTTTTGTGAAAAATTAAAAATCTAAGAAAAAAGAATAAATAATTTTGAAGGTCAATGAAATAATATGGCAACTCTGTGAAAGAAAATTAAAATAACACGCTAAATAATACAGCTAGAAGTATGAAAATTTGCATTTATATTTATAAAAGTTCTGAAACTGTAATATAATTTTTTTCGATATTTTTTCATTTTTCAGGTACTGTTTTCCCTTAAATTTGTATGAATAAGTAATTCAAAAATGGTAAAAATATATTCCAAGACAGCATTAAACTCATTCTTGTTTGATAATTTCTTTATTTAATCACAGTGAAAAATTCTACCATGGCTCTTTTGCCATAAAATCTCACAGTCACTCACTCACTCACAATGAAAAATTAAATCTTTAACAAATGTTTCAATTACTTCACTCAAGGAAAAAGTTATTTTTTTTTAATTATACTCTAATAACAGTACTTGAAAAAGGAAAAAAAAAGTTGCAACAAAATTAAAAGATATAATTGAATGAAGTAAATGTCAGAAAATATTTCATACTATGCTCAGTTGAATGAGTGCTGAATTTATTCGAACTATTCAAAATTTAAAAGCTTTATAAAACATGAGCAGTTATGAAGTAGTTTATTTATACCGAAAATTCTAAAAAAAAAATGGATGAATATTATAGATGAAGTTAATTTTTCAAACCATGTATTTTCCTCATTTGTATTCATTTACAAAATGCTCGAAATTATGTTGAATTTTTTTTATTGATATTCAACTAATTGATATGCTGCTGTTAAAACTTGGAGAAAAATTAAAATAGAAACTAGCAATACCTACATTCCCCCCCCCCTGTTTTATTCTTCTAAAATCTTCAAGAAAAAAAAAAGTTTGTATAAGTTCAATTAAATTTTGAAACACAAGAAAAATACAATATTTGTAGTAAGAGGAAATTTTTGTGAGCTCTTTCGTTGTTTATTTTAATTCTAAAATTCTGCCAAATGTGTTGCATATTTTGACTTTATCATAAAAACTTTGAAAACTAAAAACGGCATACTATCATACTTGGTTGTTAGAATATTTCAATGGGGGGGGGGCAGGGACGTCTTAAAACTTCTTGAGGCCCTGGGCCCTTATTAAAAAATAGGCCCCACCTGCGAACCTTTAATCTAATTTGGTGTATATGCATTTACAGATCTATAAAAACAATCCACAGTAAAATGAGGTTTTATGTAAATATTCGTTTTCTACGTTTTAAATTTGTAAAATCATTAATTCGGTATTCAAAATCAATTGTTAATGATATTTCATTTTCACTACTCATTAAGTTTGGATTATTCAAAAGGGATTGAGTCACACAATTTCTCAATTCGTTTTTGACCAGTTTTTAGTTTTGAAAATGAACGCTCACCACTCGCGTTAGTAATAATCATTGATAAGAAAATTCTCATTAATTTTTCAATGTTGAGAAACATAGTGAATAGTTTTTCATTATACTTGTATGTAAAGATTGTGTTGATCCCAATTCCAGTCCCTTCATCCGACAACTGTTCTTCATCTTCATCTCCATTGGTAGAATTTTGGCCGCGGCAGCCTAAGCACGCGGCTGATGCACGTTAAATCTGTCGGGGCCCAAAATCCTCCCTTGGCGTGGTGTGGAAGTTAGAACAGGGGGATGCAGCTTAGGTGTTGTTCTTGTCACTTGACCGAGGTACAAAATTACGAGGTCCGTCGCCAATATAGCCCTCCTGTTGCTTCTAGTGCGACGTTAATAAAAATTAATCCATTAGTAGAATTATATTTTTTATTAATCTTTCTTTTTTTCATTTTTTCTCTTTGCTTTTTCTTCAGCTTTTCGCCATGAATGATCATGCATGACTTGAAATGCTTACATTCCAAGTTCATTTCCTCTCCATTAATGTCTTTATCTAAAAATTTTGTTATTTTCTCGCATGCTATTTTAATACCTATCTCATCCAAATTAGAAATATTTTGAAAAAATCCAAACATTTCAAAAAGCTTCTCATATTTTACAACGTTTTTCTGAATTTCACTTGGTGTGTGTGTGTGTGTGTCATCAAATTTTCGATCGTTAATTTAACCAACTTCCCATCAAGCTAGAGCTTTGAAATTTTGGGAATCGTTCGTACTCGCCTAACAATGCAATATTTAGACGTTTGCGATAAGTTTTAATTAATATTTTCTTTAATAATGCAGTTTAGCCCAATCACTTGGCGCGATTTCAAAAATTTGCTCCAAACTTGGCTGGTTTTTATTTATTATTATTATTATTTTATTTTTTGTTTAACTTAAGTCCGTAAAACGGAACAGGGTAGCCACATTTAGCAAAATATCGCTAAGTAATTCTTGTCGTCAAGGCTGGTTGGGTAAAAATGCATTCCATTCATTTAATTTACCGGATGAATTAATTAATTTTAGTTAGTTTTAACGTTTTTATGTATTTCACTTGGTGTGTATCTGTCTGTGTGTGTATCACTGTGTCATCAAGTTTTCTATCGTTAATTTAACCAACTTCCCAGCAAGCTAGAGCTCTGAAATTTTGGGAACTGTTCTTACTTGCCTAACAATGCAATATTTAGATATTTGCATCCAGTTTTAACTAATATTTCAATAATTTTTTTAATAAACTTTGCCGCCATATAAAAACGTTGTTTTTAAAAACGTTGGTTTTTAATTCGAATTATTTTACTACTCGTTTGTGTATTGTAAATTAGTGAGTGGATTATTGGTAAAAAGGTTTCTCTCTATTTAAATTTCTGGCAGTGGCTGTTTTCAAACGTTGTGTCGGTGTCTCTATTTCCTTCAAGAAAAGTTACGGGGTCTTACACGATTGTGAATACTTTGATACTCCTTTATAAAGGACACTTCCTTGTATTTTGACTCATAGTAGCCAAAAGAGTCTCTTTTGGTTTATATATATATATATTATTAACGTTTTTAATCATTTTAAACCTTTCGAGAAATCCATATTTTTACTCTGGAGAAATAGATTTACTTTGTCAATATGTGTCAAAAAGTCAATTCAATGGATTGTTTAAAAAAAAGTAGCTTCCCTAATTCATTCATTTTAATTTTTTGCAGAAAGTCGAGTATCCGCTGCCTGTAATTTATCATTAATTAAGCATCCATGCTCATGAAAATATTTAAAAATACTTGCAAACACTTTTAAAAAATCGAAAACTAGAGATCCATTTTTTTTTCTCTTTCGAATTCATTTTATTCCATGCAATTAAAAGCGATACCCTTGATGTAAATAGAAAAGTACGTAACCCCATAAGATTAACATTACACTCAGAATTTCTTGGTGGGTGTTAAAGGTTTTATATCAATACTAACTGGAGTACCCCTTTTCCACATCGGTGAAGTTTTAAAATAAAATGATCAGTAATGAATAAATAAATGACGAATAAAACTTAAAATAAATATCCAGTTATAGCTTAGAATCCACTTTTAAACTTGTACGAGAGGATGTACAGAAAAATTATGAATAATTTAGTAAATGATGGCTCCCCTTTTTATTTACATCCTAAAAATAACTAAGATGTTTTTTAAAATAACACACTCACATTTGGGGGACGAGTTATTCGAAAAAGAATTGTTATTTTGCTACTAAAAATAAATAAATACACTGTTCTAAAAATCATTATGCCTTATCTCACGTAATATGCACATAACTATGTGTAAAATTTCGCCCTTTTTTTGTACTTTTCAAGCGGAAAAAAAATAATTCGATATAAAAACCAACTTCTTAAAAACAACGTTTTTATACGGTGGCAAAGTTTATTAGAGAAAATTATTGAAATATTAGTTAAAACTGTTAGTTATTTTTAACTTTAACATTCACTTAAAAAGAGACATTTGTGAGAGTATTAAAAAATTCATAATACTCATAAAATCAAAACATGCATTTGAAAGTTTGTAAGTCATTCTATTAAGAAAAAATGGGAACTAGAATTCAGAAAAAATTATTGTGATAAGACATGGTGCCAAATATTGGAAACTTTCTTTCTTGCGAATGATTACTGACTAAAAGTCAGCAACCCTTACTATCTCGGAGATAGTAAAGGGGAGATAGTATCTCCCCTTTGTGAGTACAAAAGGTTTACGATACCTCATGCGGTGTGGGGAGTGCCCGGTGCTCCCAGAGGGGGAAAGAAATTTTTTCCTCAATCCTAAAAGCGCCTAGAGGAAAGAATATTTTGACTTATTAAAATTATTGAAATATTAGTTAAAACTTGTCGCAAACGTCTAAATATTGCATTGTTAGGCGAGTACGAACGATTCCCAAAATTTCAAAGCTCTAGCTTGATGGGAAGTTGGTTAAATTAACGATCGAAAATTTGATGACACTTACACACACACACCAAGTGAAATTCAGAAAAACGTTGTAAAAAGAAAAGAAAACTCGCTCACAAGTTTATAAATAAAAAAAATGTATAAAATTAAAGTATTTTTAATAAATCTCAATTTTCTGTAGGAATATCTGATTAACTGATAGAATAAACACGTGCAAATAGAACATTTCTAGTGAGGGTTCTTCAAAATTTCTTATTTTGTACCGAAAATTTCTCCACTTTTATTATTTACTCTTAAAACATCAAATTGTTGTTCAGGCATTTATTTACCTAATTGCCAAATCGTACTGTAGGATTCCTGTTATATGATTGTTTTTCTACATTTATATTACATAACTTCAATCAGTAGTAATGTAATATATTCGTTTTATAAATGTTCTTTTTTATTTGGTTTTCAATAATAATAAAAAAGAGCAGTCATTTGAATTTTTAAACGAATTAAATACCGCTTTCCGTATCAGAAGCAAATAAAAATATTTCTCTGAATGACAATACATTTTGGAAATTCTTTTAGAAGATCATAGTGCATTTAGAATGAAGGAAAAGCGCAATTATGCATAATAATCATAATAAAAATATTCTAAAAAGTCTATTAAAATATTTATATATAATTTTGTAAACAATTAAGAGATTATTTCATGTTGTTCAGAAAGAGAGAGAAAAAAGTTTAC